>CAEFZY010066875.1:0-14446 GCA_903066815.1 Brachyrhaphis roseni
TAGATGGATGGATGGATGGATGGATGGATGGATGGATGGATGGATGGATGGATGGATGGATGGATGGATGGATGGATAGATGGATGGATAGATAGATAGATAGATAGATAGATAGATAGATAGATAGATTTTATTACAGACTCAAAGTCCAAATTACATAAAAACAAAACAAAAAACAATAAAGGAATAAATAAAGAAACGGCTACTAACCATTCAGGAGGCAATCATACCAATTTCTCCAAAGTACAGATGAGTATTTTACTGCACTATATTTAACATCGTAAATAGTAGAATAATTCTATTATTAGACTCGTTTACACAACAAATAAATTTATACATAAGCTTTCTTAAAACCGCCATCAAAGTGCTGACACTAGCAGATACAAACAGTTCACTGGCACTGATCCATCTGGGCTTATTTAACAAAAGTCTTAATGCATCTTTATAAGCCACCTTCAATCTTTGAAGACCGGCTTTTTTAAAGTTGCACCACAAATGTGCAGTATACAGTGATGTACAATATGATTTTAACAAGTTCAGTTTCACGTCGTCAGAACAGAATCCAAACTTACGGACAAGGATATTTGCCTGAGCATATAACATTTGAACCTCACAGTAAATGTCCTCATCATCAGACAGACCGTCTGTCAGCACATGACCAAGATATTTTACTTCATTTGAGACATTCAATAAAGTCCCAAATACCTTGAAATTAGGAAATACCCTATATCTGTCCTCCTTAGTGCAACAGATCAAGATGATACTTTTTGATGTAGTTCACCATATGCTGAAGAGCTTCTGAAGACCAGCTGAATTTGGACTAAAAATCACTAGGTCATCAGCATACATTGAATGATTAATAATAATATCACCAACCATGCAGCCAGTTCTACACAGGTTTAGCTGCTTAGAGAGGTCATTCATATAAAAATTAAACCAGATAGGAGATAAAATACTTCCTTGTCTGACTCCATTGCTGACACGAAAAGATGCAGACATACAGTTGTCCCATTTGACCTGCATAGTTTGGTTAGCATACCAATAGGACAGACATCTTACTATATATTTGGGCACACCAGCTTGGCACAATTTTAAAAATTGTTTTCTATGATTTACACGATCAAAAGCCTTAGTGGCGTCTAAAAATCACAGAAAAAACGTAGAATCTTTGCTGGTATAATTATTCAGTAATTCTTTTAGGCCATATGTACACATATCAGTGCCATGTTTGGACTTGAACCAAAATTGATTGTCAGTAGACATACGTAACTATCTTTGCAAATTTTGGAGAGAATTAGTTCAAAGTCTTTAGACCAGGGGTGTCAAACTCCAGTCCTCGAGGGCCGGTGTCCTGCAACATTTAGATGCGCCCCTGCTGCACCACACCTGAATGGAATAATTAGGTCATTAAGGTTCTGGAGAACTGATCTACACAAGGAGGAGGTAATTAAGCCATTTCATTCCAGCGGTTTTGTACCTGTGGCACATCTAAAAACTGCAGGACAGCGGCCCTTGAGGACTGGAGTTTGACATCCCTGCTTTAGACAGTGTACTAGCTATGGCTATAGGTCTATAGTTATCAGAGCTGCCAATTTTACCAGCTTTGTTTTTAATCACAGGAAGTAGAAGAACATTCATCAAGGTATCAGGAATAAAGCCATGCATAATAAAACCAGTGAAACACAAGGCAAGAAGAGGAGCTACCCTAGAACTTGCCAATTTGAGACGTTCAGCTGAAAAAATATCCATTCCTATAGATTTATTTACAGACAGTTCTTTAATTGCTTTATAGACCTTGTGAGTTTTGATAGTTTCTACAGCACTAACCTTGTTTACTTGGAAGGGTTCACTCTGTACACAGGTAAATAACTTGCTCCATGCTCCAGTGGTGTTGCCAAAAATCTACACTCATATTCACCCCAGAAGCTCCATCGACAGTGCTCTGCTTTCTGAAATATTCAAAATTATTTTTTTAGGTCATCCAAAATTCACCATCCTCCCATCTTGCTCCAAAACAAACCAAAGTGGGCTACTGCTCAGTTTGTGCCGTTGTCCCTTATGAGATATTACATCATTTTCTTTCAGAAGACAACTGACTTCACCTAAATTGATGACTGTGGCCTGCGCTGGACATAACCACAAAACAAGCAGTTATTAATTTTGTATGGTTATTGTTCAAGTTAAAATCTGCAGATTTTAAGCTGTTGTACAATGTGTACCTTCTTTTGTTTTGAACTTCAATAAAGATTTAGAACAAGAAGAAATTTGTCTCATTTTAAGAAATGTTTTAAGATAGGAATGTTTTCTCACCAATATAGCTCTTTCCACAATAATTGAATCCTGTCAACAGAGGACATGCAGCCGTGACCATAAAGTAATGTGTATAATTTGTATGACTGTTCAACTGTGCTTTGGTTTCGGAAGTGGCCTGAACAATTATATTCACATTGTTGACTTACTTTCTTCTGATTATGCAGCAAAAAAGACAAAAAAAAATCCATAGCTAACATGCTAGTTGCTTGAGCAAATAAAGTTTTTGCAGAGTAAAGCCGGTGTTGAACCCTCAACGAGGCAACGGAGGACCAGCAGGAGAACCCAGCGCTCTGGCTTACATAAAGGAGAGGTAATAAAGAATTCACTATTCAATAACGTTTTTTCCAATTCCATTCATTTTTGTAGATGAAGTAATTATTAGTCATTTAACTCTAATAGAAACTTGAATAATTATCCTTCCAATGCGAGGCTGAACTCTTTGCACCAACTCAGTCTCCCTGCGTTTAGATCCGTCAGGTTACCTGCTTCTTATTCCAGTAAATGCTTTATTCTGTTTTTCAGATATACATATTGGTAAACTAATCAAGCACTCACAAATCCTTACAAATTAGAAACTTTTCATATGATTTGTCACAAGTGTGTAAATCTCCTGACACGGAGTTCACAAAGTGAAATACTGTGACATATTTTACTGCATGAGTGCCAATGAATACAGTTAATCAGATCCTAAATTAGACATAAGGAGGCTCAGCACCAGCTTAATGAGACCCGATCCTCAATGAAGCATGTTCTCTCATTAAGCTGGGGTTGTTATGGTTCCATTCCATATAATTTGATCATGCATAATGTCAGTGAAGTAGGAATAATTATCTTCTAGGTTTTTTTTTTCTTTTCAGTTCACATGACACACAACAGCTTATTTTCCTCTGTGTCACATCATAACACTTACCAGTTACAGTCAAACTTTTCAATACAGACAATAAGTATTTCACCTCCTGAATGCAGATCTAGTTATTAGATTCCTTTCCTCTGTGTAACAGTGGACTGACCATTTTTCCACAGTGGACTTCGTGAGGCGTCTGGGAGGCAGGAGTTGCTCACTCAAGGCCAGAACTGTGCAATGATGCTGTCAATTTAAAGTAAAACTATTCAAGCCTCTCATGGACTTCCTATATAGAATAAATGAATTTTTCAGCAAATACAGCTTTAGTTATGCAGGAGCCGTCCGTATAATAATTCTATGTTTTTCCATTATAGTTTAGTTTTTCACAGTGACATTTTGTTTGTCTAATTCAATTTGTTTTAATTAGTTTTGTGTTTCCTAGTTTTTATCGATCAATCAATCAATCTATCAATTAATCGGTTAAGTTTATGTGTAAAGCACATTTCAGCAACAAGGCAGTTCAAAGTGCTGTAGATCATAAAACAGACACAAAAAGTACAAAACTGTAGAACACACAGTCAACAATTGTCAAGTACCATCATTACACATCAGAATGTTGATTAATGTTTCACTGATTGTTTTTCTAAAGCAACTCTAAACAGGTGGGTTTTTAGTAGAGACTGAAAGGCACTCAGTGTTTCAGCTCTTTTGCAGTTTACTGGAAGTTTGATCCAGATTTGTGGAGCATAGAAGCTGAATGCTAGTTAGATATTGTTTAGTTTTTATTAGTCATAGTTAGCTTTTTCATATTTTGGTTAATTTGTGGGTGCAGAATTCAAAAAGGTCAAAGTGTTGTGTTGTGATTATGCATATCTCATACTAGTTTGTCCAGCTGAATTCAGATGTGTTGCCAGGGAAACCGTCATACAGGCTCTGACTTATTATCCACAAGTGCATGTGGATTTCCAGGTATAAGTAACCTGTTCTCCTGTTCAGAAACACAGAGGGTGTAATTTATACTTCTGCAGTTATAAGTTCAGCTGAGCTAATGGTTCTGTTGCCAAGCTACCAACTTTAGATAAAACACTTCAACTAATCTTTTCTCAGGCAATTTGACCCCTCTGCCCTCTTCTATAACACACCATCCATGAACCTAACAATCTTCATAAATAAAAAAATCTTCATCATAATATATGGATCCAAAAAAAGGTTTCCTGAAACAAGAATTGACTCTACAAACTCAAGGGCTACTACAGATAAAAAGATGAATCAGTTTCATCAGGAATTAAAAATCCATAAGAAAGAGAAAAAACACGCTAACCAATCACTGTTTGTTACAAGTTAAATGTGCAATAGCTCTAAACTGGGAAACATGTTCAGGGACGAAACTCTATTTAGTTGATAAATGAAATGTATCCATTGTGAGGTGGAGGGGTTTTAGGAAATGTGGACCTCATTCATGGAATTTGTAAACAAACTCACCGTAAATATCAATGAACGCATATTAATGGGAACCTCTACAGCCCTGCAGCCACCTCATACTAAATCGGAGTCATTGGTTTAGGAAGTTTGAAGATGACAGAACAGGACGTTTAAATTTACTGAACCTGCTCTGTCTTTGTTGTTTTATGTCTGGCTTGCTGATCATCTACTCAGGCTTGTGAATGGTTGGGGGTGATGTTGTATGCTCAGAGTTGTTTCCATTATTGTTGAGAAAAAGTTCAACACATTTGTGAAACTAAAAATAACAAAACAAATGAAGCATAAGTGTGGCTACATTCCATTAGATCATACCTTCACAAACTATTGAGCCAAACAGCTTAAACAGGTTTTTCTGCTATTCCAGTAAATCTTGGAGGACTGCTGGTCTGTTTACATGTGTCATTTAAAGCTGAATTGCAGAAGTTTAGATTTTCCGCTTTTTTCCAATTGGCCAGTAGTGTTCTTTATGTCTGCAGCTGTCAAAATGTCATAGTCTTTGCTTTAATTGTTAAAGGAGAAGAAGGAAGTTGGCTGTATTTTGTCAGTAAATGATTATCAGTATCTACCTCTGTGCAGAGGAATGAGGAAGTCCAAAAGCAGCAACAAAAAGAGGAAGACGGTCTCTCACTAACACACAGGTAGAACCTCTCATGGACTCAGCACCAGCTTTTGTGGGGTTAAAATCTTATAATTGCTATGCTTTCTTCTTGCTATATCATTTTCAACATTCTAAAAATTCTTACCAACTTTAACCCTTGAATATCGTTTTGTTTCTGCTCAGGTTTTTCTAATATAGCAATGGCTACAGCATTCTTCCCAAATTGGACGACTCCTCCAGATTGTATAGGCTCCCCAGCTGAAATGAGAACTCAAGGTGGCTCAGAGAACAACCTGAAGTTTATTTGTGAGTTTAGGCCTGATGAAGACAACAGTGTAAACGGGGATTATGAGTCTGTGACTGTCATCCTCCCTGCACAGTGCAGCATCAGTCAGTTGAGGCTACGCATCTGTATGAAGGTATATTCACTGTTGTGGCTGATTTTTGAGACTTTTTATGAAATACTTTATTACTTGTGCTTGTGAAATTTCTCGAACATCTACTTTTTGCTTTAACTTGAGTAAACAGTAGTGTCACTATTACTTGAGTATGGGTTTTGGCTACTTACATCTGGTGTGTTATGAACAGTGCTGAAACGTCTGTCTCCATCTTTTCAGGCACAAGAACTAAACTGCCATCCTGATCCATTTGCAATATTGGATCCTGAGAAATACATCCTGTTGTATGCCAGAGGGGACGAGTGGTATGAAGCCCATGATGACTGTCAGATCATCCGGACATTAGATATCCCATGGTCACATGATGATTCTCTGTGTCTAGTGGCGCACATAGTCGCAAAGCCTCTGGTCGCTGGTGATTCAGAACAAAAGAAAAGTCAACAGGAGTGTTTGACTTACTTGATTGGACATGACCTGGACAATGAGGCGTCAGACAGACTTGGTGAACTTACACTCACCCGCAGGAAGCTGGCATCTCCACGAAGGCTGGAGCTGAGGAATCGGGATGAGGTTCTGTATGCCACAGAGCCCTGGGTTACCCAGGCACCCATTCCTAATGAACTGGAAGAATGGCTAAACAGAAAGCTTCGTCTCACCCTCCACTACATGAGCAAGATCAGCTTCAGCATACAGGTTGATTTGCAGGCAACTCCAGATGTTCTTCTTGAGGTTTTTAGAAGGGTCATGGCAGATCAAAGGGTCGAATATAACACTTCTGAAGAGTTGGTTTTGAAGGTCTCAGGGAGGGAGGAGTTCTTGTCTGGTAAAAACAGTCTTTGTGATTTCCTCTGGGTTCGACAGTGTTTGAAAGCCAATCAGGATCTCCACCTTTCTGTTGTTCCCGTCTCACAACTTGCTGGAGATACTGTCAGATTTGCAGACTGGCCACTTGTTGATGGTTTCAGTGGTCAGTTCAGCTCCCATGATGATCTTAGTCTCCTAGGCAAAGATCTGGATGACATCTTCATGATTTCTTTGTGGGACTGCAGCAGGAAGTTTAGAGTGAAACTGCTTGGCTTTGATATTCCACAACTGCCAATCAAGCCCCCTCAGTCTGTCTATGTTGAAGCATCCATACTTTATGGCGGCAAAGTCCTCTGCTCAGTATCCTCCCTTCCCAAGTTCTTTGGAGATGAAGTACTTTGGAATGAGTGGCTGGAATTTGACATTCTCCTCCGGGACCTGCCTCGTGGAGTCAAGCTGAGCTTTACCATTAATACCTGTGCTAGCGACGTCTCTCCAACAACCAAGGACACAAAGCCAGGGTTCTCCAGAGACTCTAAGGTTTCAGCCAACAAGCAGACAGAAACTCAGAAAGGAAAGACAAAGATCCTTTACTTTGTCAACCTCCTTCTCATAGATCACCGGTGAGTTTTAGAACCTTTTTAACAACTTTAGTTAACCTTTAGAGTTAATTCAGTCATGTAGACACCAACTTTAGCATTATATTGTATTTCTCTTAATAAATATTTAGATTTTCCTGGATTTTGCATTAAAACGCTGTACAAGGATGACACCGATGGTAGGAGTTTGTCCTGCAGTTGGTGGGTTGCTGGTTTGATCCTGTCTTCATCTGCCTCTGTGAAAACATTTCACTCGCTGGTGGTGGTAGTCATAAGTCTTGGTGTAGCCTGAGGATTGCAGCCTTGCATCTCTGACTACTCTCTAGTAGCTTGCCACCATCAGTGTTCTTTTACTTGTCAGTTTGGACTTGCATGTTGCAACTCACCAACATCAAAATTGTTGCAGGTTTTACAATTTGTGATAAAGACTCTGTAGGTATTAAAGTATGCAGTCTTTTCCTATTAAAATGTCACTTCAGGGCATAACATTGTTGAATCACAGACTTGATTTACTTTGTTAATCTATGTAGATCCTATTAAAATTAGCCCTGTTACAGCTTTTCAGTGCATTTGTTGAAAACCTCTTAAGATTTCACCTTCCTTATTATGAAAAAGACAGCAGGAAAAAAGTGTACATTTTATAATCTAGTGTCTAAATTGTAAATAACAAGAACTCTGAACACATTGTGCCTGTAGTACGTTAGTCTGGGAAATGTGGGGCTACAATACTTTTCTATCAGAACAATGGAGCAACAGACTGGCATGTAGTCTGTTTAAATTAAGCTGAGCCCAACTGTAGACTGTGTAAATAATCTTATTAAATTGACATATTTTAGGTACAGCATAAACTGTAAAAAATGGTTTCACAGGATTATAGTCTTGATCTCCTGCTCTAAAGCAATATTTTATCCTCTTAAGCCATTGACTTGTTTAACCAGTTAAACAAGTCAAAGGCTTCATTTCCCCATTTATGAGAAGGTTTAATTCATGGGGAAGACATGCACAAAATTAAATACAGGATATTAGAGAAGATTTTACATATTTATATACCGTATTCAACAATGGTGGTGTTCTTACTTTGACCATTAAAAGACACAATGATAAATGTGTCTACTTGGCTGTACACCTTGATAGTATCCAGTTGGACATCATCTCACCCTCAAAACTGTCCCGACTCTTTCTGGTGTGGATTTGACAAGGCTCTATAAACATCAATTTAATAGGGTAACATACATAGATATGCACATGCATACATACATTCGTATGCACAACCATACACACACGCTAATCCTTTCAGGGTCGTGACGGGTGCTGGTCCCCATCTCCAGGGGTCAATGGGTGACAGGCGGGGTGCATCCTGGACTGGTCACCAGTGTCATTTAAAAGGATGCAAAGATTATGTTCTTTACTATTTAATTCAAAGCAACATTATCTTGTTCTGTTTACAGTAATAACATAACAAACGGATATTTAAAAAAAAAAAAAAACTGTTTAACGCCCTTGGCAGTTACATATGTGCCCTATGGAAGAACCATTCCTGCTCAAACATGTTTGAATCTTAAGCCAGGTGTCAAAATCAAGTCAGAAGTCTTTATTTTTGTGATTTAACACTGAACTGATTGTCAAACTCAAATCAATACATTTCTGAGTTATTTTGGTGCTGCTGCGTTCTGTGAAGGTGAAGAATGAGCTGAGCCGAAAGGCAAAAGTATCAATTTATCGGTTCATCTAGGTCCTGACCCACACACATGTTCTTGAGGTAAATTTTAAAATCAAAAGAATAAGATCCTGGAAAAGCAGCTGAAATAAGCTGAGATGTATAAGTTGTAAACACCTTCAGCCACAAATAAGTTAAGATGACTACTTCAGGTTTAGAGATAGGGTGAGAGGAGTTCCACCCTTACAGTAGAGCCTGGAGTAGATTCAGTCTTTTACATTAAAAAGAATCAACTGATCTGGTTTGGGCTTATAATCAGGATGCCTCTTGGCAAAAACTCTTCTAGCTTACAGGAGAACTCCAGGAAGAGTTCTCCTGTACTCTTCCTGGAGCAACTTTACATTCCTGTAAGACAGGAGATACATTAACACCACCCAGAATGAGCATGAGAATGTAGTTGGGGAGATGAAATTCTGAGTTTCAATGAGAATTTATACTAAATGTTGTTTTTTTTGTTGTTGTCAAAACATACTTAAATGCATGTGAACAGCACAGTTTATAAAAAACCAGTGAACTTTGATGTGATTGTTCATTCCTACAGGTCCCTCCTGAGTCAGGGTCCTTACACCCTGCACATGTGGTCCTATCCTGACCTGGAGGATGGAGCCATCACCTACCAAGCCGATAAGCTGTCCTCTGCTACAAACCCACATATAGATGAATCCATGGTCATCAGCTTCCTTCTAGACCGCTACAGCTTCCCTGTGGTTCTCCCAAACACCTTCAGCCACAATGACGGGTCTGGCAGTCCAACTGCCGACCTTTTCCCTGACAAATCTACTTCCTCAACCCAGTGCACTTCATCCATTACTGATTCTCTTTCTCCACATGGGAAATGTCTTCTGTCTCCGAAGACTGACAAGGCAACTCTGAGGTCTCCATCACCCATCTTTAACACCAAGAGGGATTACCTCAAGAGGTTTCGAGAGGAGAGTGTCCAGTATGGCTCCAACCTTCCCCACTTCTTGCGTAATATTAACTGGTTGGATCGCAGGGTGGTGGAGGACGTGCACTGGTTACTGGGACTCTGGGATCCTGGGGAACTGGATGTACATGTGGCGCTGGAGCTGCTAAGTATGGATTTCCCAGATGAGATTGTCAGGAAACTAGCAGTAAAGAGACTGGAGAGTCTACCCGATGATGATGTGCTCAAATATTTGCTACAGCTGGTGCAGGTATGTTTGTGATCATCATGTGAAAAATGTAGAGTTACACAGGTCTTTGCTCTCTTTAGATTGGAATCTACTGAATGACAACCAGGAAGTGACCAAAACCTTTCTGTATTTGCAGACCCTGAAAGTGGAGCCTTACCACGACAGTTTTCTTGCTCGTTATCTTATTCAAAGAGCTCTGCGGGTGAGTCATGTGACTTCTCATTTCACTTGATACATCAAAAGAAACTGTGCAACAGCTTGTTGATTTATTGCTGCTGCACCTTTGAATTCTTTTCTGTTTACTCAATTAAATATTTAGTTAAAGTATTAAGTTTCAAGGATAAATATTGTGATGGGAAAAATGCATTTTGGCTTAATCTTCTTTAGTTTTGGCCTATGCTTCAACTGAACTATTGTAACACCTTGGTTCTGTTTAGCCTCTCTGTTGAGGATTTTCCACTATGTTTTGTATCATTGCCTTGTTAATGACATAGTTTTACATGAAATCTGTCAAACACATGACCTGCCGCTTTGATCAATATTACTTTAATTTTCGAACTATTAGTGCACCTGAATATATATATATATACTCATTCAATAAGAATCTGAATATTATTGAAAAATTTATTTATTTCAGTAACTCCGTCACCAAGTTAAACACATTACTTAGATTTATTAGATAAAGACTATGTTTTAACACCTTTATTTCTCTTAGTTGAGATTTTTCTCTGGTATCAGACACCTTTTCTTTAAAGATGGCTGCATTCACACCAGCCATGTGTCCACTTTAATCAAACTCCAGTTTGTTTGCCTGGAAAGTCCGGCTCATTTTGGGAGGTGTGAATGTGCTTGCGAATGCAGATGTAAATGGCAAGCGGACCTGAGGCTGCTCCAAAAACAGTAGACAAACTGCAGAACATTCTGGGCAAATATAACCAAGCCAAACACACCAGTGTAATAGTAAAGGGAACAATGGCTCATGATCTTTTTCCAAAGACAAAAGAGAAATTCTACAACTGCTAAAATCAGACACCACTCCATTTCTGTTTACATGTCACAAAGAAGGAAGTTATGCTCAGCCACAGGTTTTCATGTTGTTTCCTTCAGTAGTTCTCGGTGCAGTAGCACCACAGGTGAGGGGCTGATTACCAGTGCAGTGTGAAAGTGGACCACACCAGCTGAAAATGTAATAAATGTTGCAATTTTGGTCCCCAATCAAACCAAGTCTCCTGGACTATCAGATGTGAGAATACCTGATAGTGTTAGATGTTTGATGTTTCCTAAATTGACTGCCATAAGTTGCGATTTTAAAAACATGTGGAATCAACCAGGTGGAACGTGAGATGGAGTTTCACTTTCTTTTTCATTCCTATGCATGTCAGTGGCTGACCTTGGGGTAAATCTCAGAGTCACTTCAAGAAAGATGAGCGGCTGTCTTAAATGTTCTGTCATTGTTAATATTCTTTCTCACAAGAAAAGAGAAAAATTATTCACTATAGAATCTTTTTACATAATAGAACTTGAACAGCTTTGACGGCCTTACCAGACTAATGGACATAATTTCTTCTCTAAAGTCATTGTTTAGTAATTGCCTTCTTGACATTCTGTTAACACATGCTTCTGTTCCAGAGCAGCAAGCTGCCCAACGCTTTTCTATTCATAGACATGGTCCTGCTGATGTTCTACTTACCCTCTTGAACCTAATTACACCCCTTTGTTTTTACAATCACTGTATGCTGAAAAAGTATTTATTTTCCATGAGATATTCCCTTTAACTCAAAACCAAAAGCCTAGTCAAGATTTTGATTAGTTAATTTCAATGTATATTTCCATTGATTTATTTCTTAAGCTTTAGCTGTTGTGAGGTTTATATGAGACAAAGAAGCAGACATCATCTGAACTGAACTATGTAGTTTTCTGGTGCAACAGGTGAATTTATATTTATACCATATACCATTTACCACACTATGTGAAGACTTTCACATAGTGTGGTAATTAAATTCATACTTTAATGCATTTTCCTTAAAGTATACATCATGGTGTTGTCATTTACATGGTAAGGATATACTGATGGACATAACAAAACAACCGGATGTGGATTTCTTTTATCACAAAGCCGTCACAATATTAAGAGTATTTTTGAACATTTGAATGGTTACAATTGTTTTTCTTCTTTCTTGCTTTGCGTGCTGCTACTTAATTAAATTAGGTACGTTTTTTCAAAAGATGTCAACTGTCAAAGATAGATGTTGATTAGCACTAGATTTTTGTTTTGTCAAAATAGAATTTCTGGGTATTTCTTGTGCTTTCTCAGAATGATGAAATAGATTATGACATGTAGACACCAGCTCAGTTAATTACATGGTGTTTTCACTTGGTTAATGGAGGAAGTAGTGTTTACTCATTGAATGTTTTCTATGAGCATTTTTATAATGTAAATGAAAAGGAATAAATGAAACTCTGGACCTCACTGCAATCATACTGTATGTAAAGTGAGAAAAGGTAAGTAACAGCAGAATTGTGTAAAATCAACTTTTTTGAGTTTTACTTTGTGTTACGTTATTCCTTCGTCAAAAACATACCTGCCTTGACTTCTTTCATACATGTTTGAGAAATCTTTTAATTCTCCATGGCAACCATTGAGCTGCACCAGCACCAGGGTAGACCTAGCACTGTCTTTGTGGCATAGCTCCTCCTCTGGGCTGCAGCTCCAAGCTCCTCATATGAGCCATTTCTCAGTGCAACGCTGGTAAAAACATTCTTAAAGGATTATTAGAGGATTAGGAGAGTTAAAAAAGGCAGTGGCCTATGGTTATGGTTTATGAAGATGTTACTAAAACATTTGCATAAAAGCATAGGAAATTCTCATGGGACTTTGTCAGGAATAACAAAAGCATATTTCAGCTCCCCACCCCATAAATACATCAGCGTTGAAAGTTTTGCCGTACACAACTGTTTCTCTGAGGATCTTATTTTTTTCTTTCTCTCCAGAGCAAGAGAATCGGCCACTTCTTCTTCTGGTATGTGCGCAGTGAGGTTGCAGGGTGCCCGTACTTCCGCCAACGCATGGCAGTGATTCTGGAGGCCTACCTGCTGGGCTGCGGCCAGGCCATGATCAACAACTTCACCCAGCAGGTGCAGGCTGTGGAGGCCCTGCAGGAAGTCGCGATGATTATCAAGAGATTATACCCGGAGAAAACAGATCTTCCCTCCTCAGGTTGGAGATCCAATTATGTAAATATTTCTTGTGGTGTCTGAAAGCTTTTTTGCCTCTTTGCTAACCTGACCTTTAAGATAAATACTGTGTGTGAATCCTCAGAAAAGCACCTCAACCTTTAAG
Source organism: Brachyrhaphis roseni (assembly GCA_903066815.1). Taxonomy (NCBI): domain Eukaryota; kingdom Metazoa; phylum Chordata; class Actinopteri; order Cyprinodontiformes; family Poeciliidae; genus Brachyrhaphis; species Brachyrhaphis roseni. The sequence continues at coordinate 13,250 of CAEFZY010066875.1, forward strand.
TCATAATTCAATAGGTTTAGGAGTTTCCTGAAGCAGTACGGTATCTGTATTTGTTGAAGTTAATATTTTTGACTCGTAGCAGCATTGATCTTAACATATTTTGTGATTTTTATGTGAGAGTAACAGAGTATAAATTGAAACCGAAAAAAAGTACACATTTTTAAACATTTGTATAAAAATCTGAAAAGTATCTCAATGGAACGTCTCTACAAGTTTTGGACATTTAGTGACTAAAACTTGGACCATTTGTAGTGCTACCCATATGAATATGCAAACTGTAACAGGGTTTCTTCCAACATCATCCATCTTCCCATGAATTATTATCAACTTGTTTTACCATGAGAATAATATGTTGAACATGATGTGTAGTTTGACACAAACAGCTCGACATGAGCAGTGTTTCGAATGCAACCCTAAATTTCTTTATTTTCCGTTAAAGGTGCAGTATGTAACTTTGATTTAAAAAATTTAGGGTTTTTTACCTACTTGTTAAAACTGTCACCATGCTGTGACAGTGGGTTAGGAGACATTTGCCATGTGAAAAGATCAATCTCCTCCCTGAGCTACTAATACATCACACAGATGCTTTGAACATCTGTGTGATGTTCAAAGCATAATTCAACCTGCTTTAAACCCCACCACAGCTTTCTCTAACTTGTCTGTTGTGTTCTTTGCTCTTGATGCTGTTAGTTCTCTAATATTCTCCAAACAAATATCTGAGGCCTTCTGAACTATCTCTTCAGAGAACAACAAGTTTTCTTGCTGCTAAAATAATTGCACCCATGTGGACATTAGGGACGCTATTACTAATTCAAAGACATGTGAGGGTAGTTGGTTGTTCTATTAAGAGGCGTTGGAGACAAGTTAAGACTGCCAACCTGTCCAGCAAGGACCCGCAGGTAGACACAATAGATGGATACCATCCATCCATCCATCCATCGTCTTCCGCTTATCCGGGGTCAGGTCGCGGGGGTAGCAGCTTCAGAAGGGAGGCCCAGACTTCCCTCTCCCCAGCCACTTCCTCCAGCTCCTCCGGGGGAATCCCAAGGCGTTCCCAGGCCAGCCGGGAGACATAGTCCCTCCAGCGTGTCCTGGGTCTTCCCCGGGGCCTCCTCCCGGCGGGACGTGCCCGGAACACCTCACCAGGGAGGCGTCCAGGAGGCATCCTGACCAGATGCCCGAGCCACCTCAACTGGC
>CAEFZY010066877.1:0-49137 GCA_903066815.1 Brachyrhaphis roseni
TATATATATATATATATATGATAAAGCATGTAATAAACTGACTACACATGTCAGAATGCTACTCATTTGTGAGGGGAAGGATTTAAATGTTCACGCCACAGAGTAATGGTTGACATCTCTGAAGAAGATAGCTCACTGGCTGAAAATATACCTCTAATACATATTTATCATATAAAGCATACTCTATCAGACACATTAGCTGTGTCAGGCTGAAGATGTGCCGTTTTTGCTCCCATCTGGGTCTCGAAACCAGCGACATAAATCATAAAAGTGGGAATTTGTAAGTGCCACTGAAGTTCACCTGAGGCCTTGAAGTAAAACAAAACCAAAAGGACTTCTCTCTCTCTCTCTCTCCCCATCAGCCTTCGATTAAAAGTGCACTTCTTCCCTGCAAAGTGCACTTGAATCATCTGCGTTCATTGATAAAAAGCCCGCAAGAGGCAGGTTTCCTAACCTACATTCCTCTCTTTCTCTCTCTTGTCTTCCTTTCTCGACTCTCCTCGGTTGTGGTGCTACTGCTTCCCTTTCAGAACAAAGAAAAGCAAAAGAAAGCAAAGACCAAAGTAACAGGAAGCGCTTTTCTCGTTAAATCTCCCAGTAGAAGCGGGAGAGCCGTCATTAAGTCAGCGAGCAGTTTCTTTTTGGGTGAGGGAAAAGGGGGCGAGTTTTGGGAGTATTTTAGGGGTGGAAACTCCAGCTAGACACTTGTGAAGTGCACTCCACTGCTATTTGAAATGCAGACATGAGGAAGTACCACTTTTAGTTTAGCAATATTTGTTAATTATCAACATTCCATAAGGTCTTATTAATTAACATACAGGTTTCATACATGTGTTTTTCTGTACACGTTTAGTTATCAGAGTTCAGTCTCAGGAGGGAAAACAAAAACCTCAAGAAAACGAGAGCAAAAATATGGCTGTCAGTTCAGCTACATGTGCGTCCGACGGGAAAATGCCCATGAAGAAAGAGGAAGAGGCGTGGCTACTTGGTTAGAGTCTCCCATTGAGCTGAAAGGTCCTGTTGGGGCGGAGGACGAGTTTGTCCGAGTCGGACGCCGGGAATCCTCCTAAAAAACCCCGCAGGGAGACGAGAAACAGTCCCGGGAAAGAAAGGGAGGTTGTAGTTTAAGGGGTCAGAGTGACTGCATAGACAGAGTAAGTAGGGAGGAAAGGCAAGTAAAGTGGGGAGCTTCAGGCGCGGAAGGAGGCTCGACGTCAGCGCAGATGTGTGCGTGCATGTGTTTGTTTCGAAGGAGAAGGTGCTGGAGCAGGACGGCCGTTGAGACGATGGTCCTGAGCCGATCCTAGGTCAGTCGAGGCGACGTCGCCTGGGACCTCGACGCCGCTGCGCCGTGGGGAGGTTTCAGAGGAAGGCGGGGGCGGATATCAGTGAAGCAGGGCGGGGCTCTGGTCCGAGGACAGCTTGACCCCCGTCAGACACAGCCAGAAACTTCCAGCGCTGCCCGACAGCTCCTGGACAGGAATGGAAAGGAAGAACTACAGGTTAGGGAAATAAACGACACCTTGGGGAAGAACACTCCTGATCAAATGCTAATACTAGTTGAAAAATGGAAGCATTTTGTACTGTTGGATCTTTAGAAGATGCCCTTCAGCAGATTGGAGAAACCCAACAATCAGTTGCACCTCTTTATATTAGCCATATAAAGAGGCTAATATACAGATAGTTTTAAGACTATCTGTCTTAAAACTATCTCTTTTAAGACAGATAGTCTCCTCTGTCTTAAAATATTATTTTCAGCTTCTTCCCTTCAGTCAGACATTTTTAGTCCCTAAATGTAGGACAAGTCATGGGCAGTATTATGTGTTTTCCAGCCACATAGTGTCACTTTATAGCACAATCAACTACTAACAACCTTCAGTTGTTGTAAAAATACTACATATACCATAAAAATCTTAACCACTTGTAATCCATCACTGTGTGTATTACAGGAACTTCACTTTTGAGTTGATGAAATATTCAACAATATTCAAATTTATCCAGATGTTTTATTGTTTCTGGGTTTTCCAAAGCAGTGTATTTGTAGATTTTGTCTTCCTATTCTTAAAATAAGTAATATTTGTTTTGTTGAACTTAAAAAAAATACACTTCTTAGTCTCTCCCAAAGACCAAAATAATCTTTAGCACCTGACAGTCGAAGGAAATTAGAGAACATTCCCATGATAAAGTCATGATAAGTGCAAATTAAAACTATGCTGCTTTAGTGCTGGATTAGTCTAGAATGCCCAAAGCCATGAAACAAATTCAATCTGAGATCTAACAAATGGCCTTTATTTGGTTACTCTCACATGATTCATTTAGGTCGCTCACTTCCAATTTATGTGGCGCACAAAGCAGCAGAGGCAAAACATGAGCAGTAAGCTGCTCTAAAGAAGCAGAGTTTACCTGTGAAGCAGAGAAGGGAAGTGGTGATGAAGAGGTGTTGGTTATGAGGATGGAGGAAGTGATGGTAGTGGAATAGCAACAGGGACTCAGAAGAGAGGAAGTAAGCAAGGAGAGGCACTGACATCAGCCTGCTTCACCTTAGAGAGAGACAGAGGAGACGCAGAGAGCAGGGGGACAGATTGGAAACAGGAGAACAGGAAGAAATGAGACAGACAGTGAAGGGGGGAGAGAAGCACAGGGACAAGCAATGCGTGAAACGTGACCACGGGACATCAGGCAGATGCAGTTAAGAACAAGGCCACAAGGAGGCAGCAGAGCACTGGAAACCCTACTCACAAAGCTGCGGGTTGTAGTGAGGCGGCTGTGGCGGGAGGTCACTACCGTGCCGCTCAGGCTGCGTCCGATTCGCCTCTGGTTCCCCCCATCATCAGGCTCCGCCCCCAAACGTGGATCCCGCAACATCACTGGCTGCAAAGAAAGAGAGGGAGACAAAACGTCCCTTATCGTCTCTGACTGATGACCCGTGAACACGTGAAGAGATTCTGCAAAAAATAAAAAATCATAAAGCAGGTGTTGCCTTGTTGAGGTAGGTGGGGGTGCTGGTGCTGTCCGCCCCGTACACACTCCTCTCCATGTCTGCGTTGGGGGTCTTGGAGCGCGTCTGCCCTCCCATCCTGGATATCAGCCTCTCAGATGGGCTGCAGCCTGCAAACATGCAGATGAAACGACTAATTGTGATAAATTCATTACTGAAATAATCATCGACTAATTTAGTGATCGGTTAATCATTAGTTGGAGAATACAGACTCAAAAAAGGCTATTTGTAGAAAAAAACAAACATACTCAGAGCAGTAATTGAGCCAAAACTGTAGAAATATATTTACATTTTGCATTGAGGATGAAAACTCCTTTGTGTTTTACCCAAAAATACTCAAGCGACAAGAAGTTTAAGCTTCACCAAGTTCAAATGTTGCTTGTTAGGCAATAAAATGTTTATATTCTTATTTAAAACAAAATTGAGTTATTATCATTTTGTGCATTCTTAAAAAGACTTACTGTAGAAAATGTAAACTACTCCACCAGCCATAATTACATGGTTACCACTGTTTTTTTTCCTCATCTTGCTCTGATAGGAAACTGGGAAATGAAGCCACTTAGCTAAGAGAAAGTCATTAAAAGTTCTTTAATCTTTATCAGAAAGAAACTGTAACTTTAGATTAGTTAAATAGTGCGATCCAAAATGAAGAGTTTAGCATACAGCCCATCCATTTTAAACCTAATTATGTTCAAAAATTGAACTCCATCTGTCAGTGTCGAATATGAGTCACTGCCCAAAGTGAGTCACTAAACCCAAAAAATGTTCAGACCAAAGCAGCACAGAACAACCATTTTAATCCTGGAAGCTTTTCCCACTGTTTTGTTGTTGTTGTTGTTTTTTTAAATCTTATCAGTTGTGGCCGGATGTACAGTGGAATTTATCTTATAAATCAGATGGTTCCTGTAATCAGTGCCAGTTCACAAAACTTGAAATGTTCAGCTCCTAGATCAGAAGTGAATCCAATCAATGAAGGCAACCCTGAACAAATTTGAACTAGTTTCAAAGTTTCAACATGAATATGTTAATATCATTTAGAGAGCAGCCTTCCTATACATTTATTCATGTAAATATTCCACTTTTTATAACTCAAATATCCACATTTTTTTCTGTTTTTAAAGCATAAACAAAGTGTTTAAAATATATGTGGTCAATATTTCTACAGAGGTCAGTCGATAAATATGTAGTCTGCAAAAACCATTGATACGCAGTCTCTTAATAATTCCTACCAACATTAAAGCTTTGACTTTAATGAGGCCAAAATTCTCACAATTTAAACTGACGTCTTAAAACACCACAAAGTTGATGACGTGCTATAATAAAATCCAGGTTTTATTTAATTAAATCTTTACTCTTGCAACATGAAGTCTTCTACTGATATTCTAGCCACGCTTACATTAATAAAGGTCGCAGCAAAATCTTAGCGGTATAACTTCTGAATTTTTTGAGAGAAAAGGTTTCTAGGAAGTAAATGCAACACCTCTGAGGCATGGCTCTGGTTTCCATTTTTCACAGTAAAGTTTGAAGTGAGGAGAAACATTTTCTGAATTCTTCCACTCAGAAACGTCGGCACAGATGAGCTCGCTGTGCATGACCCGACTCACAGATTGAGCCCTTCAGGGGAACAATTACAACGTTGTTATTTGCAGAGATCCACAGAGGTCTGTCCAAAAGCCTCACACTTTACTACTAGATGTTAAAAACTATACTGTTCAAGATGGTGATACATGATTTTTTTGTAGGTTTATGTATGAAGATGACACATTCGTGAAAGAAAAAAAAAATAAAAAATTATAAAATAGTGGAGAGTGCATAAATAAAACATTAGTGGCTGCCGTCAACTTCAGTAAAATTTTAAACAATAAATAGGTTCTTAAATTTAATGCAGATTGTCACAAATTAATTACTAAAACTTATGCACATCGCCTCACATAGGTATACAGTCACTAATAGTTAGATAAACTACTAGCAGGTTACATCATACATACATCAGCAACGTCTTGCGGTAATTCCAGCTGGATATTTGAACACTCTTTAGAGTAGACTAAGTGGAGAAGAAGTAAAATATTTGTTTTCTTGTTTGTTTTTTTACACATACCACAAATTTTCTATATTTTTCAGGTCAGAGCCATTATTTGTTCATCTACTTTTCATCTAACTCAAACTGTCACCTCCAAAAATAAGAAACAATACAAGTAAGAGCGGCAGGAACAGTAACAATAAGAGTAGCTGTACTTAAACATATTTTTACTCAAGTAGAAGTAAAAGTACCCATCCAAGAAGTGACTCAAGTAAAAGTAAAAAAGTATTTGGTACTGAGTCACTGATGAAAACAACAATTGTTTAATATTTCAAACATACATCATCAAACGGCCCAAAATGTAAACTTGTTTGTATAATATAATCACAAAATAACAAAATAATATTTTTTTCTAAATCAATTTCTTTCAATATAAAACTTATAAAACTTTAACAAAAACCGCAGGTGTGTCTGATAAATATTTGGTCAAATTAAACTTGCTGTTCATTATTCAGTGGGTAGAGTGTCCAGAAATTTTACTCAAGTAAAAGTAGCGATACTTTATAATAATATTACTCAAGTCAAAGTAAAAAATATTCCTACAGTTTTTCCAAAAGGTCACCTCAAGCAAAATTGCAACTTGTTACAACCCAACTCAGCCAAATACGTTTTTACTTTTAATTGAATAATTTGTTGGGTGGCTCCTTTTTATTTTTACTTGAGTAAAAATATGTTGAAGTATTGCTACTCTTACTTGAGTACAATATTTGGCTTCTCTACCAACTTCTGAGTAAATGTATGAAGCCACAATGTGTCTGCAGGTGTGTGTGGGTGTGTGTACCTGATCTTCCAGCCTGCAGACTGGCCTGGTAAAGGGAGTCCAGCTCGGACAGCTCAGCCTCTTCACGGTCACAGCAGAGATCGCCGTGCTGCCCCGGGGCATGCTGGGAGCTGTAGTGCCCTGGAGAAGACTGACAACTGTAGCTGCAGCTCTGACCGGGGTTCTGCGGCCTGATGGGAAAGCACCGGTCCGGGGGCGTGTCATACGGTGTTACCACGGCGTCCGGGCGGTCCAGGCTCCAGGAGGACCAGTGACGCGTGCTTCCATCGGCGAGGACCGCGTGCTGCTGCCACCCTCCGTCGGGGGAATGTGGGCGGGGCGGCTGCCAGAGCGGGGTGAGGGGTTTCCTCTGCCCATAAGTTTCCGTCGGGGGCGACGGGGGCGCAGGGGGGTTGTGTGTGGAGTGTGAGGCGTGTGCGGTGTGTGTATCCCAGAGACGAAGAGGAAGCGAGGGTAGAGAGATGGCTAAGTGCTTCCCCAGGGGTCGGACACTCACTCCCCCGGCCTGCAGTAACTCGCACAGCCTCACCCCCGTCCCCTCACTCCCATCCTCACCTTCCTCACCAGCACACCTGCCCTCCTCCTCCTCCTCCTCACCCTGAACGGACGGACTGCAGGGGTGACTGATGCTGAGGGTGAGCGTGGGTCGAGGGGGAGCGGGGCGGTAAGGCGGAGGAGGCGGGGGCGGGTTCTGACCCTGAGGACCGGCCCTGCTGCTCGTCGACTCATCCTCTTCCTCCTCCTGATTGGGTGTCAGCAGTACTTGGATCGAGCCAGACTGTTCACTGGAGCACACAAGAGAGGGGAGGGGCTCGAGTCAGACAACTCAGAGCAGGAGGAGGAGAAAAAAAGAAAACAGAAAAACCGAGCAGCTTTGACGTCAGGTGAGTTACTGCATCGAGGGAAGGTCACAACAGCGGGGTAAACAAGCACAAACACACACTTACAGAACCAAACACACGGTGATGATGCCGCCTGCTGCAATGAGCCGTGCTGTTTATGAAGCACAAGCTGACGGATCAGTGTGTTCAGAGAAACCCTAACAGCAGATCCCACTTTATTAAAGGTCTTAAAGCACAAATCTACATATACCAACAAGATAATTAACGAAGCTTCTGCTGCTCTAAACTTATATTACCACCATATATTATTACTTTATTGATTTGCTTTCACTGATGTTTAAAGCATTTGATCTTCAACAGAGTTCTAAAGTACCTATAATTTCTTCATGCTTTACTTCCAGGCTTGTCGTCCTTTACAGTGGCGTTAATCAATACTTCTCCAGGAGTTATGAAGGTTTTTCAAAGTTTTTCTCTTTACTTCGGCTGCGTTTTTGCTCATTTTCTGCCCAGTCCTCCTGCCTGATCGTGAATTTTAATTAGCGATTAATCTACTGATTATTCTAATAATTAAAGGATTAATCAATTGACATTCTACAGATTTTTCATTAAACCACTTAAGCCTTTTTATACAATACTAGATATACATTAAAAGATGAAACTAAACAAATCATTTAAATCCTCTTTTAAGTAAGAACATAAATACTTTATTCATGTGAAGCTGAAACTATGCCGCTTGAGGAGTTTGGGGTAAAATAAATTTTCAGACAAAGATGTTTTAGTCTTAAATGTGCAAAAATAATCAAGATATTTTTGCACAGTTTTGGTTTAAATACTGCTATGAACATGTTGTTTTTCTGAGCTTGTATACTCCAGTTAACAATTAATCACTTACTAAACATGATGATTATTTCAATAATGGATTCGTCACGATTGATCTGACTAATCGCTTCAGCCCTAATCAAGTAGTTTTTGCTTTAAATCAGAAAAAAAAGACAAGAAAGAAATGAATGAAATATGAACAAAATACATATATGTGGAGAGTCCTGTCTTCAAAGACAGGAAACACTGAAAAGGGAAAAAAAAAAAAACTAAAAAAAAAATCGTCATTCTGGTTAAGAATAACCCTGATTCTGTAGTGAACTTCCATTTTCTCTGTCACACTTTGTAATCTTCGTTAATGATCATAGATTTAATTTGGAACATGCTTCAAATTAAAAACACTCTCCGTGCTTATTGTCCAGTAATGGGAGCTGGAACGTCTTTAGTGGAAAAACAAAATTTGATTTTTCTTTCCCACTAAACCGTGCTGTTGTCATGACAACCTGGTGGCGTATGCTGCGTTAACTGATCGGAGAAAAAATAATCATTTTTGAGTCTAAGCCAGGACTGATCAAGCTGAAGATTATCTGATTAACAGATGATTTCTTTTCTATTCGCCTGGAACTACTCCCGAATTTTGTGAACTTCGTTCTCTTTTATTGCAAATCATAAAACCAATGAATATATGGTTTGCTTTTCGTTTTAAACATACACATTTAAATAACTTTATTTAGTCTTGTGCTACATTTAAATACAGGGAAGCCACTGCATTTCTACTGAAAGTTATGGGAAGTACAAACACACTGGTTCATTTCTTGTTCATGCTGTACATTCATTAATTTTTACATACTGGATTCATATGAGCTTTATGCCATTTATATATATTTTTAATTTTACTGCAAAGTAATCAACTCTTTTATTAAGTATTTAATTAATTTATGGAGAGGATTAAAGTAGTCTGAGTGACACCATTTTTAATTTTATTAATTTCCAGCCAAACCTTGTTTTTGCCAACAAGGAGTTAAGTTATGGTTTATTTATGCGTGATGTTTAAAAGCCGTTGAAAGCTGAAGGAATACTGCAGGAAATGGTTGCAGATAAGATGTAATTTAAGTGACAATCTGATTAGTCCTTTGAGACAAAAAAGGGACATTCGAGTCTATTTAAGGATTTTTGGTACATCTTTCTAGATGTTACTTAAGCATTAGGTATGTAAAGAATATAAATGTCAGTGATTTTGGCTCAATATTGATTTTTATCTGTGTCTGGTGTTCAAATATGTGTAATAAATGCCCATCAACAAGTTTAAGAGCCTCTTTATGCCTCACAAAACTGTAAGATTGAAATATGCTCAAAAGCAAGTAAAGACCAAGGAAATGTTTGTAAAGAGTTGAACATTAGCGAATGTGCAGAGAAAGGCTTTATCCTTGCATCGAGTGCGTTAGAGTACGTGTGAAAAGCAAGTCCGCAAATGTGATTATTTTAGTTTGGTGTCACATGGCCTATGTGTCTTCGAGAGCGAGAGCGCCCCCCATCCCCCACATTAACTCTTATGTCGCTTTTCAAGCCCTTGTAATTACGAAGAAGGCTCTGCAGCAGCAAGCTATAAATCAGAGGCTTATGTTGATCAATAGAGGAGAGGAGGAAGGTAATAAAAAAGGCTGAGTGCTGAGAGCTTTACTTCCACCTACTCCTTCCCTCCAGTTCCACTGGTAACAGATGGAGACCCTTTTTTTCTCCGAAAGTTTCACTACGGTCTAAACAGAGCTGTAATGAAATGCAGACTAAAATCAATATTAACAAGTTAGCACATCCAGGCTTTATTTCCACCGATGTGATTACAGAAAGTTAATTTGGCTCAGAGCAAAGGAAGATGCCTAATACATTTTCATGAGCACCCTTAGGGAAACTATTTTTGTAGTACTGCACCATGGCTCGATTAGCTTCAGAAAAAGCGACTGAATGTTAAAGAAGGCGGAGGTAAAGTTCATTGTAGACGCATGCAGACTCAGAAGTAGATAACTCACTTGTTAGCTCTTTCGTCTAGCAGCTACTTTGATGGTTTCAATTTTATTAAATATTTATGTGTTCAAAATTAAAACTAGCAAACTGGAATTTACCTAAGTGGCTAGCAGTTTATCTCCAACACTGCAGTATCTAAACCACGAAACTTGGAAAAGTCCTGTGCTTTATATGTTATTGACAACAGCACCATCAGGGATGGTCAAAGTATGATTTCATATCTGTTGTCATGCAATCCCAAAAAAGAGAGAAAAAATAAAGCGCTGGCAAAGAAAACAAATTATTATTGAAAGATTTCTCTGTCTTAGGAAAACAACAGCAGTTCTGCAGTGCATCTACTGTGGCTAAATGTTACAATTATCCTATTTTTAAAAATATTTCATCTTGAAAATGCTACAGTATGTTTTCTGGCAACTTATTAAATTTTCCGTAATCAGTAGAAAACTTGGCTGGGAGCAGGAACTTTTTGATATTCATTTTCCAAGCGAATGCACCATATGCTACAAGAGGCTATAAGGTTTCCTTGTGAAAAACACTCTTCAGTGCAGAGACTGCTACTAAGTGAAGAAATCTCAGCATTTATTTGTTTTCAGGCTCAGTCAGATGTCAAGACTTCCCCAGTTTATGTAGAGAGAAATAAAGAGCAAAACTTTCCTAAGATTACAGGAAGGATAAAAGAGATACAGCAAGTCACTTGGTTATATCCTTTACAGTCTCCAGTGTTGTTACAGATCGTGCTTGAATTGGAAATGTTGGCAACTTGTTACGAGATAAAGGTAACAATCTTCTACACTTTGCTGCTGTTTTAATAATAGTTGGACCTTTATACATGCTAATCATAAACAGATGATTCTGGGATCTGCTCATTTAATGATATATAAACAATTAAACAATTAATATATAAACAATATATAAACAATTAATGACAGCTCACAGAAAGAATTATTACTATATGTTAAATGTAGTTGGATAAAATAATTATTTATAAAAATCTGAGAGATCAGTGGCCTAACAAATAAGGTAACATTCACAGGAATATGATCAGATACTGACTATAAAAGCAGCCAAAGTCCAAAGAAAAACTTAGAAAGCCTAAAGGAATATTAATCAGGATTTTAAAGTATGATTTGGACTCTGGATGCAAATGATCAAAAAAGGATGGACAGCTCAGAATCTGAAAGTGCCCTTTTTAATTATATTTGTGGTAATTTAGCAAAAAAAAAACTTTTTCCTAATTGCATGGTTTTTTTTAAACTCTATAAGCAAATATAATCTCTACTTTGAATGCTTTTAATTTCAGAGATTACCTAACCCTAACTGACATAAAGTATATTTGATAACATTTTGTTCACCTCTCAAATTAACATAATGAGAAACGACCAGACTGAATTACTGAAACACATTCAGCATCAAAGATCAAGAAAACAAACCACAGCACAGGACGTTTGACAGCAGCTGCGGGACAGAAGCACAGTGACAGACTGCGGCTTTACAGTTCAGAGAAGGACGGGTCAGCAGCGCTGAAAGAGCAGAGGGAAGCCTTGGTAGCGCACACAAACAACAATGCAGAAGAAGTAGTGAAGCACAGAGAAGCAGAGAGCAACACCGACTCAGTTTTCATTCTCAACGGAAAAACACAGCAAAGCAGCTAAGCTTTTTACTGCATTGCAACAAATACACAAAGGGGACAAGAAGTTCCTCTGTAAAATAACAAATGTGTGCTTGAGAACACACATTCAGACACACAAACAGCTGGAGGCGTTTGGGTGGGGGTCACAACGACAGGCCAGCCAGAACTAATGGAGAACACCCAACAACGAGTTGAGATACACAGAGGGTCGGTTTGAGCTGAGGAAACAGGGGGATTTTTATACAGGCACCGCTGTGGACACATAAGGTGTGTGGGGGGTGAGGGACAGTTGTGGTACCTGCTAGGCCCCTGTGGGTGGGCGTTTCCCGTGTCCCGTTCCATTTCCTGTTCCTGCCTGCGTTTGATTGGGCCCCCAGTGCTCCTCATGCACGCAGCTACAGCCAATCCACTATGAGCGTTAGCCTCATGCAGGGGTCTGAGCACAGCTGAGGGTGTTAACAACAGGGCGGGAGATAAAAGGGACAAAAGACAGAGAGATATAACGACAGAGTGGCAGCGAAAATGTAAAGAGAGCATAAAATTAGTGGGAGAAGGTTAGGATGAGAAAACAACGGAGACAGAGAAAAAAGTGCGGAAGAAAGAAATTTTGTCTTTTGGAGGGCTGGGGGCCTGCATGCACTACACTGCAAAAACACCAAACCCTACCAAGGATTTTCTGTCCTGTTTCTAGTTCAAATATCACCTAAAACAAGGCAAAACTAACTTGCAAGCAATTTTTCAACTGATTTTAAGTCAATATTGATTAAAAAAAGGATTAGTTCTATTAGCAGATTATTTCACTTATGACATGTCCAGAAATACTTGGAAAGATTTTGTGTTTTTGCAATGTACACTCCCCTACTGATAGCCTATTTGGACTTATCTTGAATAGAAATGTTAGCTAGCATGGCATGTTTTCATCTAACAAGCCCACAAACATCAGTGATCAAAGACATGTAAGCTGAGCCTAAAGCTGTGCTGTCTGCAGACATAGCAGTGAGTGCTTATTTTGCTCTGAAACCGCTGATAAAACATTTAGCAGTTGCTCAGATTCTGGTTCATTTTAAATTAATTTAGCAGCAGTGCAGTAGTTTGTTCCAAATGGAAATTTCAGCTTTGGATAAAGATGTACTACAAATCAGAGTCAATAATGAATAAAAGTTACAAATATTTTTACTTTGGTTTGCTGAAAAGATGTCTTAAGAGTCTAAGGAAAGATAAATGTTTTACTGTTCATGTTGAATAGTATTAATATGGAGGAAAAAACATGAAATCTCCATATCTACTACTAATCTGAACACTGATACAAACAAGAGAAGGCGCATAAAAGCTAGTGGAGAAATGCTTTCAGGTGATATTAATTTCACACTTCTGCTCAAGCGTCAGCCACTAAATCCGTACAAATCAGAAGAGGAAGATGAAAATTGAGAAAACAAAAGCCGAGGCTGTTCATGAAGCGACAAACGTCAAACAGGAGAGAAAAGCGCAACAAAAAAAAACACTGTTTCTTTCTCAGTGAGCCACTCTGAATTTAACGCCATTGTGAAAAATAAGCAATGATATAAAGTGCATGAGTCAGCAATTTGGTAATGTAGAGGTCTTTGAAATTCTAGCTGTAACTTTTTATCCCCTATAAAGTATTCTAGAATATTTTTTCTCATGATACAGCAGTATTAGTGTACAGAGATTGTAATTCAAATCTGTCGAAGCAGATCCTAATGCACTGCCGCCTGAGCCAAGTGAACATGCTAACGCAACAAATGTATGCAGGCAGTAATGTGAGTAACCAACTTTATGATGGTTTTTAATGCAGGTAATCATTTCTTAGCCATGGAGCAATTTGTGTCACAAAGTTTGAGAGACTGGTAGGAAAATAAGTGAATTTGAGTAAGGTATAAAACTAAACCTCAGAACTGAGACAGTAAAAAAATCAAGACATATGATTTTATGTTTGATGCATCCAAAGCTTCTGTTTTAATTTACTGACTACACATACTGACTAATCTAGATATTACAGATCTTCCTTATTAAACAGTAACTAGCCTATGTCATTTGGCACTAAGAAATTAAGTGAATAAATCTCAATTTCAAAATTTAAACAATAAACATTAGATTTGTTTGTAATTTGCTAATTTGCATGGAAAAATTAGCAAATTAAATGCTATTAATCTGCAGCCCGTCTGTTGATTTGAGTGGTTTACTGGCCGGTGTCGTCCTATTGATGCATTGCCGCTGCAGGACTGTGGCATTTTAACATCCTTGCTTCTAAGGGAGGAATAATGGAGGCTTGATGACGGCTCTGCCGTCCCTTAAAGTATGATATTAGATTAAAGTCTGGCTCAGGCATCGATACGGACGTGTCGAACCCGAATTCTGTTACATAACCACACTGATAGGAATGCCATTTGTTTGTTCACAACTTGTCCTTTCTGTTCATTAAGGCTGCCTGTACTGTACTGTGGTGAGTGTGAGTGCGTGTGGGTGTGGGCGTGTGTGTATAGTACCAGGTGCATAAGGCTGAACACACTACTGCACCCACAGTAGGACAGACATGACACAAACAGCAATGTACAGTATTAAGTAAATCTTAAGCTGTTGTAAGTTTTATGATTAAAATGGTTAAGACACCAAAATTAAAATTTACAAGGTGAGAAACAACGGTTACATTTCTGTAACCTGAATGCCACAATTTGTTTTTAAACACAACCACTATAAAACTTGTTTTTAATCGTTAAATGATTTTTTATTAACATAATAGAATAATGCTTCACTTTTCAACACTGATATTTACTCGTTTTTATCTCCAGCAGGATTTAATGATGCCATAATACAAAGGAAGGTAGTTTTAGGAAAGTCCAGTGGTAAAATTTAATACGGCTCAGAGAGGCAATAATTTGAGAGCAGAACAAGTGATCAAAGTAAAGTTATGACACTGGACTGTCATAACCTGGACTGATAACCTGGAGATTTCTGTTGCTACTTTGATGTCAATAAGGAGTGAACGACCCTTGTATTAAACACACTGCAAACACTGGAAGAGAATATGGTGAGAGGATAATGATAATGGAGTCGGGATCTGATTTAGAAACCCCAACATTTCAAGTAAAGAAGGAGAGATTTATCCAGGGCAATATCTAAAACTATTGTAGCTAATTTTATTTCATATTGTTTGCCTTTTACTTTCAATAAACCTCCCTAATGAGTATTTCTAATATGGTTTAATGGCTCTAAGAACAGGACAGAGCTAAAACAAGTAGTGGTTTTAGCTCTTTAGCAAATAATGGTTGTGGTTTCTAGTGTCAACTATTAGTATTTAAACCCTCTTTAACCCTTGAATTCTCATTTATCAAATTGACTAGCCCAAAAACAGAGCACTTTGGAAACTGTTGGTAAAAATATCAGTTTTAAGTTCACATAAAATGTGGAAACCAAGGCCATTTTTGTAAGAACTTAAACAGCAAGTCGGACCTCCAGTGAGATGCTTAACAAACTGTGGATGTCTGATAAATCCCAAAGTTAGGCCTGGAAACTGACTTCATCTCTACGTTTCCTTATTAAATCAAAGCTAAGTATTAGCATTAGCATTAAATCAGTAGTGCAGCTTATAATTAGGTTTACAGATTTTTTATTTAAATTTTTTTATATTTGTATTCGATTTCTTTTGATTTAATGAATCAGTAAGGAATATACACTGCTTAGACGCTAACTATTTTTTACTGTATTTTATTGGTTATCTTTTACAATTTTTATGTATTAAATTTATATATTAATTTCTTTGTGCTTTTAAGCTTAATGTACATTGTTCCCTGGAACAACATACAATTGATTTTGATTATTATGAAGGTTTTTGAATCATTCTATGTAAAGCATGCACTGCAACACCAAATGTTCAAGACGTAGCCTGAGTAACTGATTTAAAAGTAAAGTAGTAGTATCAAAATCAATAAAACAACATTAACTTACCCAGCTGTGTTTTACACTGCATTATCTTTCTGCACCAGGTTGTACATTCTTTCCACTTGGTAAATTTCTCCAAATCAATACCACCACATTTTTCCTACAACTTTGTGGTCCCTGAGTTCAAAATAAATTAACAGAGTGGCTATTATTACGCTGGAATCATTGTGTCCTCCTGGGTCACAAAGGAAATTATACCACTATTGCAATAAGTTGTTTATCATTCCTCTCTGATTTGATGGAAGTTTACCCAAGAACGTAAAATTACTGAAGCCATGAATCACACACCTGGGCCTTGTTTTCCACTGAGGGTTGGTACACTGTTTGGAAGGACAGTTAGTATTTTGTGTAACTTGACTGAGAAATTGGGAATTTGAAATTAAGTGGGATTTGAAATATAAATAATAAAGACAATGTTTGAACACTTTTCTGGTCATTAAAGGTCTTGTAGCAATTCCCAAGTTAGTTAAAAATAATTGACTGTAGTTTTCTTTAGAGAGGAGCGATGTAGCCTTCAAGGTTTATCATGATACTTTATGATGATAAAAACTCTTTATTCTTTTATTAAGAAGGTTTACGGCTGTGACTCCATGACATAGCAATCCTGGCCCCACAAACACAAATAATGTTGCTGAATAACATCCATTTGTATTATGATCCTTTATGACACCAGGCACATAAAGAAATGTGATTTATATTTAATTTCAAAGTTATTGATACTCTCTTTGAACAAACAGTAGAGAAAATATATTTTTGTAGAAGGTTAAACTTCATTAATTTCTTATCATTTTTACGATAAAAAATTAATCATGACAAATGATAAATAAAGGCTCACACCTAGTTTGATTCTTTTTGGCTACATGGAAAAAGCAAAAATACCACAAAGAGACAGATGGAGCCCAAAAATGAGGTCAGACGAAAGTCAAACAAGTCACTCTGACGGTTTACCAGACAACAGGTGACCACATCTTAATATGCATTTTTCTATCTTGATTCACTGTCTTAATTTAGGTCTGGACAATAAAGCACCCCAGAAAATGAGAGGTCATGTTTCCTACACATCGTACTTACCGGCTATTTAAAGGACATTAATGAAGTGCTTGTTGGGTACAAATGTATGAATATATGGGGTACTTCAGAGTGTTTTTAGGGTACCAGTAAGGTACCTTTGGGGTGATTACTTCCAACATAACTTTGTGATTATTTACTTTTTTGCAGCATACAGGGTCATTACATGACAGTGTACCTATGTGGAGCCTAATGGTAATGGAGTAGACCAACAATACAGTGTTATTTATAGCATATCTGCAGAGATGTAAAATTTAAAATAGATTTTTATACTTACTTCCCCTAACTTATTTAATTTTTTTCTGAAAATATCTAACTTTTAGCCTTCTTCTCTCGGTGGCAGCATATAACCTTCTGTATTACCTTCATTTACAAATTAGGATAAGATGAGAGTTTGAAATCATCCATTTATGGTGATAAAATCCTTTTGCAGGTCATTGATAGCGTTTTGTGGTGACTTACTGCACTGTACTTACCGTCCACCTATGGGGTACTTACAGAGTACTTACTTAAAGGGGACCTATTGTACAAAATTCACATTTTGCATGTTTTTCTACTTCTATTTGGGTAACACCTGCTTCTAAAAACAGTCCAAGCGCTTTAACAAAACAAAAAAAACATTCAGCCGTTCCACAATAAGTTTAGATTTTTGGTGTCTAGAAAATCAGCTATTTCAAAAGCTTCCCGATTGTTAAGTCACAATTGATACTGCGCCATTACCTAGCAACCCAAGCGAAGCTCCAGCACATTTGGTCAGCTGGTTTTACAGCTGTGTGTGCTGTACAATGGCTGCTGGAAAAGACAAGTGTTTTGTTGTTGAC
Organism: Brachyrhaphis roseni; assembly: GCA_903066815.1. Classification (NCBI taxonomy): domain Eukaryota; kingdom Metazoa; phylum Chordata; class Actinopteri; order Cyprinodontiformes; family Poeciliidae; genus Brachyrhaphis; species Brachyrhaphis roseni. The sequence continues at coordinate 17,019 of CAEFZY010066877.1, forward strand.
TTACCAACTATAAACCACTTGCTACATTCTTGTTGGTTGTATTGTTCAAAAATCTGTGGTTGTATAATTACACATCTGTTTGGAATTATTTTCACGTGGGAGTGTAAATATTGAGTTAGGGGGAGTGGCTAACAGCAGCTTATTTGGATTTAAAGTGACAAGAGCCTCTAAAATAGCTCACTATGACAGGAACTCAAAATAGCTAAAACTGACCAGAATAAAATCCCATTATCCAAGAATTATTTTGAGCAAAAAATGTTTTGTACCACCCAGACATCTATGCTAACCTGTTCAAGGAAGCATAATAGGTCACCTGTAAGTACAGAAAAGTTGAGCCATGCTCTAATGGTTGTTTCATCCGTACCCTGATGTTGGAGCTGGTCCAGGTCCATGAACTTGCTGGGTCTGGGGTTGAACCCCTTGGCCGCCTCCCGCTCCGCCTCCTTCCTCTTCTGCTGCTCTTGCTGGCGGGCTCTCCTCGCCACCTCCTCCTGCAGCTCATCCAGTTCACTGCGCCCAGAGCCTGAGAACAGAATAACTTTAAATAAACGACTGATCGCACCTAAAGAAGCTGCGTGTAACTGCATGTATGAGGGCGGACCTGTGTCAGAGCTGCTGACCCAGCAGGGATGTGGCAGCTCCTGCATAATAGCACCGCTGCTTTTTGACTTGGGCACCGAACGCCATGAAGGTCCAGACATCAGCACCCGTTTTTGTTGCCCCACCTCCCTGTTGGGAGGCAGAAAGGGTGAATATAGCAAGAAATGCAGGCGTAAAAGGGGAAAATGCTGATAAATGAGACAATTCAAGCAGATTAATGTGTTTGGGGTTTAATTGTTTGTTACGGAGCACCTCTTTTGGATCATTTGTTCTTGTTAATGTCACATTTATGTTTCATGCTGATAAATTGCAATTGGACAGAAAAGAAGCAAGGGAATGCACAAGAGGGAAACATGATGGACAACAGTAGCTGAGAGCCAGAGACAGTAATTGATATTTGTGAGTGTCATACCTGTCAGGGCTGCTGCTGTTCCTCTCGCTGCTTTCGTAGCCACTCTCCATTCTCTGGATCAGACGTGGCTGGTGCTCCACCCCTCTCAGAGGTGGAGGAGCAGGAGGACCCATAGTCCGCCCACCGCTTGAAGACCTGGGCTGCCCAACCAGCCCAAACCCGACCTCCCCGGTCTCCCTCCGTTCCACGTCCTCCAGTCCAGGTTGTGTGGCAGCTCCCACAAAGGGGAGAGGCTGCTGGGGCTCAGCGGGGAGAGAGGGGCCGGGTGCAGCACTGTAGCCCAGCTGGGAGTCTCTTTGTCGGGTGAAGATGCTGTCGATGTTCAGGGCCTCTCTCCTGGGCCTCCAGGTTGGCCGGTAGCGGCTTCCAGAGGAACTAGAGCAAACGATGTGGATGATTAGATGTGTAAGGTTTAATTAGAAAAATTTGTCTGTTAAAAAGAACAACTGGGACATAAATCTCAAGAATTATGGACTCTGTAGAAAATACAATGAGTTACACAGTTCGTAGGTCAAAGCATTCTCTGACAAACAAAGGAAATAATCTTGCTTACGTATATGCATTTTCTACATGCTTTGCAAAATGTAAGGTGATGCTTTTGCAACCGCAAAAAGCACCTAGAAATGTTGGTTCCTTATTTTTGCAAACAGTCCCTGTCTCAATTAAGAAATGAATTTATGTCTTTCTACATACTAGAAATTACTCAGACTGTGTCAAACTCAAGACAAATGAGGTAAAAGTAAAAACTATTATATGTCAAGCTGTGTCAAGGTTCTAACTTCTGGCTTGTCTGGTATGGATGTATGTATGTACTGTATGTATGGATGGATGGATGAAAAATATATCAATCAAATTCCAGACTTCTCCAGACCGTGTAGGAACTCGTGAGCATAATCTTTAAGCATTAATAAGCATTTATGCAATACCGTGTCATTAATATGGTTCAAAGAATTGAGGAATTACATAAAACTTGATGAGTATGAGTGCATATTTGAAGAGAGGCTCAAAGTTCACATCTATATTCAGAATCCAAATGCTAATGCAGGCGTGGGCAGTGAGGAGGAGGTAATTAAACTGCAGAGAACAAGCAGCAGAACAGCATTTACTTCATAAAAAGAGCCATATGTTGGATATGCTGGATACTTTCACATATCATTGGACTGTAACTTACTTTGTAGCTTTATTTGTTTGCTTTATTTCTTGCTTTTTAAGACATTTTGATACAGGTCACTGTAACACCACAAAGAAATATTTGATATATTTAGTCATCGTACAACAAAAAGCATACATTCGAAGGTGAAACCATCTTTTCTGTCCTATGTTTAAATTAATATAATCATGTTGTATTACATGCCAATGCAACTTTTAAGATGAAAATGAAGTATTGCATTACATATATCAAACTATCAAATAATTAACAAGACAAACTGAGGAGGCAGGAAAGACTTGCTGTTGAAAAATGTGTGATTTAGTTCCGCTATTAACTTTGAATTATCATAAAAAGTAATTGAAACAGTCATAACATATTATTTAGCAGTTATTTTCTAAGTTTTAGTACCATAATGAGTACATATAACTTATGATTTCTGTTCAGATCTGCAGCATTATGAAAACAAAAGCCATCTTTCCACAAATCAAGGCTTTAGCTACGGGATGTCGTTGTTACCTTATTGCTAACAGAAGACAGCAAATTCATTTAAAAATATTTAAGGTGAAAACAGTCAATAAATGTTACAGATAACAAAAATAAAAACTGTAATATTCAGTATGTCTGAGGCCATGGTTCATGTTTAAGTATCTCAGGGTGTTGTTGGAAGAAAGTGGCTGGATATGGATTGAATATCCAAGATCTCATATTATTTTAGCTGCAGGAGGAATAATTAGTGCTTTTCCATTTGAAATAAAACCAAGATAATAAATGTTTGTTTTTAAATGTTTGCAGAAAAGCTTCAAATTATGATCAACTCAGACTGGCTCATGTTTAGAGTGCACGGCTTCACACATATGTGCTTTATTTTTAGAAAATTTCAAGTATTACTTGTTACCTAGCTACAGCAAAGGTTTAAGGTGCGTTATTGTAAAAAAAGCTCACTCTCTCTTCCTCAGCATAAATCACTCTCCAAGCACTCTACTGCTCTTTTAGCCCCGATAAGCACCTGAAAAAATGTTTTTTGTTTGAATAAAATTAAGCTATTTTTATCATATTTATTTTCTGCTCTCCTGCAAAAATGTAAAATAAGATTTGATTTAGTCTTTGTAAATCTGCTTAGCTGCAGCAAGTTTTCTTTAGGTCAAAAAACTGGGAGAAGAATCAAAACTTTGCACCTTCTTTTTAAAAAACTTTGGCAGCAACTGCTCTACATGTTCACATTTCAGGACTGTGTCCTACAAATATGGTTGAACTGTTTTTCTGGTTAATTAGATTTAATATAATTGATAGCCAATGCGAGCAAAACTCAAGTGTACTGAATGCTGAAATTAGTTTAAAAGGTGCTTCAACATGTTATAAGTTTACAACTTACATTTATTTGCCTTTCAGTAGAAATTCCAAGGATAAATGTCACATTATATGTGGAAAAGATTTTAAATGATTTACCTTGGTCTTATTCTATTGCATCACAAAAAACTTTAAATTTTAGCATCAAACTACACATTTTAATACCAGCTGTGATAGTAAAATAATCTTAAATTGAAAAATTTAACACTTTTGTAGTGTTTTTTATGATTGTCAGAGACATGCAAATCAAATAAAAAATATCATAACAGAGAAAATGTTGTTTCCACACAGAGCATTTTAGTCCTAAAGCACAGAAGCAACAGGGAGGCTCTGATCCCAGAAAGGTAGTGAAAAACATGAGATTAGGTGTAAGAATTAAATCAAAATAGTCTTGCCTTACCTTGATTTGCTCTCACTGCTCGTGCTTTCATCCTCCCAGTGGGGCCCCCCGGCCCCGCCCTCGCAGCCCCCGACTCCCGAAGAAGACGAGGAGGAAAGGGGGCGAGAGGAGGAGGAGGAGGAGGTGAGGGGCCTGCGTGAAGACAGGAGGAAGACTGCCGTCTCCTGCAGGGGAGGAGAGGGGTGGCAGGTTGGAGCCTCCACTGCTGACTCTGAGCGTGGGAGAAAAGGGAGGGAAGGAGGAGCAAGTAAAACCAATAAGAGTTTTATTTATCCCACAGGGAGCAATTATGCAGGCAGCAGTGCAAATAAATGTGGGAATTTACACCAATGAGCTACACAACCTGAAGAATCTGCAGTGACGACAGAGAAGAAGAACAACACAATCTGACCTTTGATTGCTCTTAACTAAATCCACAATGCAATGTGTGTTATTTCAATCTGTTAACCCAAACAGCAGCTTATTCAAATTGTCATGCACAGTCGAATGCTAAAATATTAATAACTTTTTTAAAGACTTTTCTCCATTTTCTCACATTACAACCTGAAACCTTGATGTATTTTAATGAAACAACAGTGCAACTGCACCACACAGTGGTGTGATTTTTCTGCTAAAGGGGACCTATTATGCAAAATTAACATTTAGCTCATTTTCATACGTCCATTTGGGTCTTAGCTGCTTCTAAAAACAGCCCAAGTGCTTAAGAAAAAAGCTACCCAGCCATTTTTTGATAAAAAGTTTTTGTTTTCGGTGTCTGCTGTTACAATGGCTGCTGGCAAAGACAAGTGTTTTGTTGTTGACTTACCATCCAGAAACCCCTAAGTGTATTCTTTTTGGTTGTGCAGGAGGCTCTACCAATGCTTTTCAAAGATATAAGGTTGTATAATTGCACATCTGTTCGCAGCCATTTTTATTTAAAAGTGTTGGAGGTTGTGGCCAGCAGCATCTTATTTGGATTTAAAGTGACAGAAGACCTGACAGAACTGAGCAGACTAAAATCTCATCATATAGGAATAATTTTGTGCAAAATAATGTAATGAACATGTTTTGTATAGACTCATCCTAACTTGTTCAAGGAAGCACAATTGGTCACCTTGAAAAACCAAAATGCATTACTTTGTGTTAGACTAACATATAAGTGAAGTACAGTAAAGTTTGTGTTAGTAAAATCACAAAATGGGAAAAAGTGGAAGATCTCCTGACTCTAGAGTCAATAGGGTAAGTCTTCAAATTATTGTAAGAGCAAATGATATCTATGGATGATGAGATTTTAACCCAAAAGATACTGAGTAAAAATACGAAGAGAATCTAAGAGTGATAACATGCCTCTATTTTTGTAGTTTTACCTCCAGCGTCAGCACCGAGCGGCGGCGAGTCGTAGTTACAGACCACTGTGGTCTGGGATTCGCTGGAGAGCCGGCTGCCTGTGGACTGGTGCAGGGGTCGGCTGCGGGACGTGCGGTGGCTCGAGCTGTCCGTTGACGAGTCGGTGCGCGTGTCGCTGGATATCGATGGCTCCCGACCTGAAAGACAAAGGAGAGGCCACCACTTTCAGGTACTACTGCACACTGACCGTCTGTTTCCAGTCAAACAAGCCCAGCCTCCAGCAGCAAACACACGCAGAGGTTAGATTATAGCACTGAAGGTCAGAGCATTTACAGCTGAATCATCTCATGCAAGCAGCTGATAAAGGCGAAATAATCCCACCCGATGTGGAGCAAGGTGTTAGTCTTTGCTGTACCTGAGTCCTCACTGTCATAACCAGCCTTGCTGCTGCAGTGCTGGAGCTCCAGCTGCGGGTTGGAGCCAGTACAAGGGTTGGGGCTCTCCTGCAGTATCACCGGCGTCCCACGGGGGTCAGCGTAGAGCAGTAGCAGGGGCTGGTAGTGGCCTTTAATACAGCGAGACACTACGTCCTTCCACTTTGGGCCGATCTGGAGATGCAGCAGGATGCATGCACCAAAGGAGAGACAGACATAGATAAGGTAGGAATACATCTGTCTGCATTTGGGTAGAACTTTGTGCAAAAGCGAAGATTAGAAGGTCAAACAGAGTCTGTGCTGACGTGTGTCCTGGCAGATTTAATCATAATGTCACACTCTGTCATTAGCTCAATCATCTAATGTGATAAACAGTGTGAAGTGTGACTGATAAAAGAGTCAAGGACGTCTCCATTTGCGCTAAAACTCTTGCTCGAATTAACACACAAAATATTAGAACAGGTGTAAAGCCTAGATGACAAAAGCTAAGCCTAAAATAAATCCCCAAAATAAAACTCCAACACCATTTTTTTTCTCTCAGGTTCCTCAGTAAAGCAAAAAGCCGGGCCATGCAGCACTCCAACTAAGACACAGCAGAGTTTCTGTCCTTTCTGCTCTCACCGGCTCTGCTGAGGATGCAGCAGATGCCGTACCGTGCAGCCTCCTCACTCTGCACCATGAGAACACCCTCCCCAAAGAAAGACAAAAACTGTCTCACCTCTTTGACGTGGGCGTCGTCAAAGTACATCCACTTGCGTATCTTGGTCTGGAAGAAGAAGGTGGAGTAGTGCTTGCCGTAGTAGCACACCATGCCCACCAAGTAGAGCTCCGCCTGGCGAGCCCTTTCCTCTGTCACACGGTAGAACAACTACGGAGAGAGATAGAGGAAGAGGAGGAGCAGGAGGGAGCAGACAGGAAGGGAGGGGGGACATCAGGGGAGCGGTGTGCCGTAGGCAGGAGGGGTGGCAGTGAGGGGACAGGAGTTAATATGAAAACAAGGACATTTTGCTCACCTAATAGATGGACTGCGTGTGAGAAGTTTCTTGCAAACAGTACGAAAACTGAACCGTGCAACACGACGCAAGCTCCAGCTTTTAAAACAGAATTGATGCGAATAACTGGAACATGACCTTCTGAAGTTGTGTTTTTTTTCCTTCCTCTCACAAATATACACTACTTTGTGCTGCACGCTTTGGGTGTATTCACACCAGTCCCGTTCAGTCCGCTTTAACTGAAGTCTAGTTCGTTTGTCTAGAAAGTCCAGTTTGTTTAGGGAAGTGTGAATGCACAATCAAACTCTGATGCAGACCAAAAACGTGAACTTTGCTGATCTCGGGTTTTTTCTCTTTTGTCCTACAACTGCTAAAATCTGACGCTACTCTATTTTTGTTTGTAAAGAGGGAAGTTGCGCTCTTGTCTTCTGAGGTTTTCATGTCATTTTCTTCAGTCGCTCTTGGTGCCACGGCGAGGGAGGAACAGGTTTGGATTGTTTGACAGAGCAGTGTGAAAGCAAACTGCACCAGCTGAAAATGTAGCAAACGTTGCAATTTAGTTTACCGGACCTGACAGTCCGGCAGAATATCAGGTGCTAAAACACCCTCTCACGTTAAATCAAGGTGCAATGGCTAAGAACAGCAGTCTGTTCTCCACAAACAGACACAGTCTACCATTGGTATACAGATAAAAATTTCAAAATTGGGAATAGGAATGGGATATCATTGCATCTATCATTCTCTAAGAATCTTAGGATCTTTGGCCATTTTATCTACATCAGTAAGCCGCATCTACTGCAGTGAGACTCCATCCAAAAGGTTGAAAATCTTATTAGCATGCAAAGTGTACTTTAGAGTACTTGTGATTGCTATATTTATTTGCACTTTCCTTTATACCTCCGGGTATGAACTAGTTTTAGATCTATGAGGTAATTCCCTCCTTTAAATCTGAAGAGGGTTAGCCCAGAGCCTATTTGGCTGCATCAGTCAGGATTACCATCCTCCTGAAAAATGACTGGTCTGCATGTTTATTCATGAATGGTTCATTTGAAATTTTTTTTGTATGGTACTTTCATATTTAAACACAAACTCTCTGGTACAACGGAACATTACGGCCACTGTAGACAGAAAAAAAGGAGTACATTTGTACCCAAAAAAACTCAAGCAACTTTGAGATTAATCTGTGAAAGTTTCTAGAAAAAAATTGGAAATTTCTGACTTTCCAAAATTATAATTTTTTAAAAATTTCTGATTTTTTTCTAGAAAATTGATGAGATTAATCTCAAAATTTCAGAGTTATTTTGGCAAATCTACAATGGCCCTGATGCCGTCGTACTTTGTTGCTCTGATAAAGGCCTCAAGCTGAAACTCGTTCACCTCCAGTTCCATTGACTTCACAAAAGTCTAGTTAGTAGCTTTAATAGTGCTTTTATATAGCCTGAATACACAGGCTGCAAGCTTCAGTTCTGCAACTCATTAGTGCTTGAAAGGTCAAAAAATAATTTTCACAGTGCAAATCAATCTTTTTCCTAGCAAACCCTGCAGAAGTCACTTTGCAAGAACAGAGTAGAGCTAAGGCTTTACCAGCTGCACCCAGAATGCTTTCTCCTTTTTTTTGCTAGGTGACTCATAGTAATAATGGATAATCAAAAATCTATTTAATATGGTAGACTATTTGTTTCAGATGCAAAATGATCCAATCTAAAGAATAAAAGAGCATAGAAGTGTTTTGGGAAACAGGTGCAGAAGACAGGCAGACTGAAAGTAGAAGCTGTGGCGGGAGGAGATGGGAAACGAGGCAGATGGATTCCCTTTTAACTGCTAAACATAAGAGAGAAATTTAATAGATGATTCCTCAGATTTGTACCCAACTGCCAGGTTTCATCCCGCAACCGCAGGATGAAAACGAGGGAAGGGAGAAGAGACAGAATATGAAGGAGGAGGAAAAAACTTGACTCACTAAAACACATATTCATGTTGACTAATCCATTATTCATACATATCATTTCAGAATGCTGCTGGAGACGTTGCAGCTGCATTAAAATGCATCAACATTACTCAGGTATGACACAGAGTATCAGAGGTCAAACATGCGAGGTGAGTGGGTGTTTGAGAGCGGAGTAAAAACCCACAGGAAAAAAAAGATGTTTGCAAATCTGCCGTTTTTCTGTATGTTTCTTCATTCGCCGGTTTTCCAGTTGGTTTAAAGAGACTGACCCTGCACATTCAGGACTTAAAATCTGTGTATTTATTATGTATAAATACATAATACATTATTATGTATTTATTATGTATGTATAATGTATGTGCTTTATGCACTGCAAAAACACAAAATCTTACCAAATATTTTTAGTCTTGTTTCTAGGGCAAATACTATACTTGAAATAAGACAAACTTACAAGTAACTTTTAAGCACAACATGGGAGCTTGTTTTAAGTCAGTAATTTCCTACTGATGAAAAAGTACTAGCTATAAGTGAAATAACCTGCCAGTTGAACAAGACATTTTTCCCATATTACAATGAATAATATGGGGAAAAAGCACTGTCTCCTATTGCCACACACTGCCAGTCAGCTGCCTGAGAGAAGACTACAGCACCTTTATCCAGTCTATACAATAATTTGGCTGTTTGTTATTGATTATCTCAGCATCAGTGGGAATAATTGTTGTATTTTTTTATTTAAAATAAAGCAATTAAATCATATTGCATGTTTTTCTTTTACATTTGTATGCAAATACCATGGTATTGTGAAGGTGTGGTATTTTTATTCAAGGTTATCATACAGTGAGAATCTTGAACACCAGCTGCAGCATGATATTTACATTTCCTTGCATTTGTGTTTATATTGTAGGTCATCATTCATTTAGCTTAGTAGAGTTTATTAATCAGAACAACCAATCAGCCTCAGACTGAAAAACAGTATAAAAGAAGAAGATATATTAATTTCAAATAAACGTAACCTTTAAAGATTTAAGGACTAAAGCTGTGTTTTGTTTTCTCAAATGTTTGTGCTGCTCGCTTTTACTATAAGCAGAAAAACTAATTTGCACAAACATACCTCCTGTTCAAAAGTTTGACTGATCTAGCTTCAGAATGAAAAACTATAATTATTTATAAACCTTATGTTACGGCTTAAAACTTGACTGTTTCTAAAGTCTTTTGCGTTTTGCAATAAATCCCACCAAGTGTTCATTTTTGCTGCCATATGTGACAATTTCATTGCCATCCAGTATTATTTATTTTATTTTTTTTTTATCAATCTTTCACTTTTTTATCAACGAGATAAAGTTCTTTTTTACTTGATCAGAAAGTGAAATCCATTTTAGAGAAGCACAGAGATATACTTAAATCTCTACACTTTGGTTCTCTCACAACCTATATCATTACTTTAAAAGGACATTTATCGTCATTTTAAAGCCTTTCCTTTTCAGCTTTGCTTAGTATTATAGTTTATGGTAGTTATATTAAATTATTAGACAGAAATAGAGAAATATTAACACAGATAAAACTTAAAGAATGATGATTTGGAGCACCAAACTTGTGCATCAAAACAAAACACAATGCTAAACAAAAACAGTCTGCAGCCTGGATACTTTAATATATACATGAAGCTTGGAGAGCTAACCAACCAGTAAACTATGTTGAGATTTAAAAGGCCCAGTCTGCTTATATTTCACCACAAAAGTGAACAAATATCATCAGAAATGGTGACAGCATTCAGTTTCTCTCATAAGGATTTAGTTGCTCTCCGCAATAATCTAAAATATCATTCAGAGAGCAACAGCTGTTTTGCCACTGAAATGCTAAAAAAAACAAACATCTGGAGCAAGTTTTTCATAATTTTTTGCCCTAAAAAAGTGCCTAAAGCTAATGCAACATGTGTTGTATGAAAGATAAAAAATATTCTGTTAGACAAAAAACTTGCTACTGCTAATGACTGATAAAGAAAATAATTTTCCTAAACTTTATGCTCACAAACGTACGAGAAAAAAACATGTAAGAAAAATAATACAAGAATAAAGTCCGAATAGCACGACTTTATTTTCATATTATTGATCTTGTATTATTTTAACTTTATTACCATACGGCTTTATTCTTTTCAAATATTATGACTTTTTTGTAATACAATTTCATTCTCAAAACATATGGCTTTTCTTATTGTCATAACTTTTGTTGTTATGACTTTTGTCTAACTACTCCATCGTACTTTTGTTTCAGAAATATGTTTTAAAACTATGCTGATTTGCAAGACTGGGAAAAGGATAATCTATTTATTTCATGTCAGTTTTTCAGATTTCTGACCCTGAAATATGATGATGCATGTACTTTAACCCCCCAAAAAATGTTTTATTTATATCATTCAGAGGCCAAAATTCAGCTCCAGAAAGTGTCATCAATTACACCAATGCAAAGATCTCCCTTTGCTGCAATCAAAGTGTTTATGAATATAAATTTTAAAAAAACGCTAAGAGTGAAATGGTGCATATTCTGGAAAAAACATCCAGAATCTTTACGCAGAAAGATGTTTGCAGATCGTAAAGCAGCTAAAACTTAGATGGTTCATTTCTACTGCAGTCAAACACAAACACAGCCTTAAACCTACAACTACAGACATTAACGTACCTGACTCACATTCACAAATTGCTGCTTTTTTGCATATCTACTGGAGTATTATACACATGTATCTATCAGCTTGCATGCATAATTATGTGGCCACATGGGCATTATGTTAATAGTTAATGGAGAGAACAAAACGTGTGCAACGTGCCGTGCGAGTATCTTACATCTCCCAGACGCAGGCAGGTTCCCAGGCTGTGGATGACGTCCTCTGCTAGGTCAGAATGGTCCGAGTCCCACACCAGCCCGATGGACACGATTTCTGGTGAGTTCATCAGAACCCGGCGGATACGCAGCACCTCCCCACAGTTACTCTGCGACAAAGAGAGAAAGGATTCATTTATCATGGTAAAAAAGAAGGCTTGTACTCTTTGTAGATACAGGAGCATTGAAAAAAACTTTACTATTAAAACAGAAATAAAGGTTGAAACTCATAGCGTCTGTAGATACAGAGTGATATATCTGAAGAATCAAAGACAAAAATTTTATTTTTTAAAAAAGTATAAATATTACATAAGACCAATAAAACATTATTTTTAGCAAACCTATCGTACACTGCCTGGCCAAATAAAAGTCACCACCTGCATTTGACCAAGCAAATCCTCCACTGCATGGGCAATTATCTTTTAGCTGCAACCGCTGCAATGAGTAGCTATTAATTTCTTGAACAACCATGTTGAAAGACACATCCTAGAAGTCTAGAACAGTCAAATCACCGCCACCAAGCAATCTGGAAGGATACTGTGGAGCAAATATGGTCGGAAAAAAACCCTGGACGAGCGGTGATCACTTAAATGTTTTCTTAAACAGAAGGTCACGTGAACTGATGAGTCCAGATTGACTCTGGTTCAGAACAAGTGACCCATCATGCCTGGTGTCTCATGTAGAAACCTGTGTGGGCAGCAGTGTGTGGCCTGGGCTTTAGAAGGTATGAGCTTCATTTGTTTAACCAGAACCAAACATGGAGACGCAGCTTCCAGTTTCTAAGCTCTACTAGAAACTGATCTGGAAAAGCTGTCGAAATGCTGAGTTCCTTTAAATCGAGACTAAACAGAGTTAGATTGGAACATTGATCAAGATATTTGATTTAAATTTGCTTGATAAATTTGACAAAATATAATGTGTATTGCTTGTTTAATAATTGGTGATGTTTTAACAATTTAAAGCACTTTGAACTTCCTTGTTGCTGAAATGTGATACACACTTAAACTTAACTAATTGAAGTACTGAAAAAAAATGACTTTTTGTGATATTTTTATTTATACAGATGTGCCTTGAGACCAATTTGAAGGAAAACAATGACTGACGTTACTTCAAAGAAGTTGATTTTCTGTGTTTAAATAATAGCTTTTAATAATTTTTAAATTTGTTACCTGATTTTGTTTTAGATTTTTTACCACCAAATCAGATCTTCCAAATAATTTTTTTACTTAGCCATATTTAACAGAAGTACGCATGGAGATGCACACAGTAAATAAGTAAACGGTAAGAGAAAGGGGAGCGCAGATAAAGGCAAGAGAAAAGAGATAATGAACGGATTGTAAGAGAGAACGACAGAGGGGTAAAAAAAAGTGCTGCGCTGAGTTGTATTTGTCCCTCGGGCCTTCTGTTGAGTTCAGAACCGTGTGTTCTGAATCCTTCCTTTGAGTCATGACCCACCGCAGAGCTGGTACAAACACACACACCCTGAAATAAAAGCATGCACGCGCACACACACAAGCACGCACACGGGGCAGGGAAAGCGGACTCGGAAACAGCCTGAGAACACCCCGGCGTCCAGATCCTCTGCCAAACGCAGCACTCACACACACATTAAGCACAGTCCCACTCAGAACGCTCCCTCTGTGGGCAGAGAGCCGTCCTGCACTGGCACCAGAGATGGCAGGAAGGTATTTTGCCAGCGTCTGCTTTTCACTTCCCAGAGTGAGACACGAACACAGGCCGGAGGGCGGCAGCCGAGCGGCACAGCGCTGGGACAGAAGCTATCTGTATGTCCAGGACGCAAGGTCGGCACACAGCCTCACTCTTCTATCGGTCAGGCTGGGCGATATGACCTGCAAATAAAATTTCTGACTTTTTCATGCCAGATCTGAGTTTAGTTGATTATCCTCTCTTTTTTCTCTCTTTTTGAAAAGTATTTTCAAAAAGTGGCATTTTCCTTCAGTCATCTTGTCTGTGAGTTGAATGGCAGAGTATTGTGAATTACAAGAATGTAGTCATATTAGCAGAATAAAGACGCTATTTTAACATAAAAAAAAGTTGTTTTAACCCTATATTAAGACCTAAGTTTCAAATGTCCGCCTGTATATTTTTGCTTATTTTAATTTTAAATATCCTGTGAGTAAATATATTTGCCCATTTATCTATAACCACTGGAACTTTCAATATATTGCAAGTCATTTTCGTAATTTACCATCTATTAAAAAAGCACCCCTGAGATTAATTTCACTCCCTGCTACAGCGGGGGTGAAATTACCGTAATAACTCAATATTGGCTGGAAAGCCAACATCTCCCCTTTCAGAAACCGTGTCGCAGAATTACGGTACGCAAATTTGGCTGGACCATCGCAGCTACATTTGGTCTGGAGGGGTTAATGAGAAAAAGGCTTAATAGTTACCCAGAACTAACGTTACCACCTCAGCCGTTTGCACAATCATTTCAAAGTCATGCTATTAATAATAAATTGATGCTGATGTGTGATGTGTAAAAAAACGAAGAATTTCCTCATGTGTAAAACCAATACCATAGTATAACATCAAGAGATGCTTTAATTTTTTGTCATTTTTTGGAAGTGGTTACAGATTTCTGACCTCTTCCTCCGTATGTGTTCACATATTGACCCCATTGTGCTCCAACCATTTCACCAGAGACTAACTCGTCTTTGCTATCTGTTACTGGTGTATAAAAAAAATTATAATGAACAAACACTAAGCCTGGTGGCCCGCCAGGCTTATAATACACTTGGGAAAACCATGAAACTTATTCATCCAGTGACTGTACAAACAGATTTGTGGTGCTAATCAGTGCACACAAAAAACTAACGGAAACAAAAAAAAGTGTTGCTCTTGCAGACCTTTCGATATGCAGAATTTTCCAGACGACGGCGGGTTACATAACAGGGCTGTTTGTTAAATGATACCATAGCTTTCCAGAATGCTGATTGCTGCATCCTTCAAAGGGAATAGAGACGCCGTGGTTCCTGACAACCCAAAAAGCTCCATAAAATAAGACAATCTCACTTTTATCAGTCTGCCGACAGCCAAGCAGACTGCTGATGTAGGTCTGAATCCAACATAAAAAAAAAACAAAAAAACACATCCTGTGTGGGTTTTCACAGGTTCAGGTGACAGATCCAGCTTGGATGAATTTTTAAATCTTATTTTTGCTTACACCTGTTTTCCTCCTTTTCAGTCATGGCTCCGAATCTCGGAGAAATAAGAAGGAGCACTGCTCTTTCCCGTGTCCTGCTGATGAGACATGGTGTAAGTACACCAGCTATTTAGGTAGATTATGGACCTTTTCTCACAAAGGCAGCTTGCAGACACCATTATTATGCAGGGCACAGACCGCCACGGCTTCTCATTTCACACATAATAGTTGGCTGCAAATTGCCGTTATGTTTGCGATGCCGACTGAGCATGTGCAATGCTCAGAGGTCAAACACAATTAGGAACAGTTTTTGAGACACTTATTTGCTCTGATGATAACTTCACTGCTTTCTCACTCGGAGTTTAAAAACCATCTCCTGAATAAACTCACTGAAGGATTAGTGTTCTTATGCAGACTTTTACGCATAAAATAAAAATGTAGCTTAATAAATTAGCATATAACTGAAAAATAATAGATTTCAGTGAGTCAAGAAGTGAAAAAAGGGCTTATTTCTGAAAACTTTGAAGATTTTGGCTTACAGCTACTGAAAATTTGAAGTTTAACTTCTCAAAGGTGAATATTGCAACACAGTGATACAAAATATTATTGTGTTGATGCAGAAATTGGAGTGAGATCTTGAGGGGTTAGCTTGGCTGTTCTATCCAACCATATCAATGGAAAGTTGAGTTGAAGAAAAAACTATGGTGGGAAAAATCACAGCTTGGATGGGCTTGTGAAGCAAAGCCCATTCAATAATTTGTGGGAGATTCACAAGGTGTGTACTGCACCTGGAGGTATCACACACATGTGCACTCCGAGTTCAGAACATGCGATGTTCAGAGAAGCAGTAAAAACCTCAAAAGCTCCATAGCAGACTCTACAGGCCTCAGTTACCACATAAAACATGACGACGGTTTAAAAAGTTGCACCTGAATAACCAAAACCTCTAGAACAATGTAGAGACGAGAGAAAAGTAGAGATGTCTGATCATAATGAAGAGAAAAAAACCAACATATCTGCAGAAACATCTCATACCAGTTATGAAGCACAGTGATGGAGGTGCAGTGATTTGGGCTTGTCTCCCCGCAGTAACTGAGCCGAACATGAACTCTTCTGTGTACAAAGTATTCTAGAAAAATCTGAGACCATCTATCAGACAAATAAAGCTTGAACTGCAATTGGAAATTATTATTTTAAAGACAAATTTCTTTACAATGACTTAAAAGAAACTAATGAAGTAAGTTTGCATTTCATTTGGAAATCAAGATCTCAGAGTCTCCAGGAAGAGCGGAGAGATATAAAATCCACATTGCTTCAAGTCCACTGATGGTCATTTGTTGGTCTTGGTCCATTGTGTTCTATCCTAATTGAACAACTAATTTTTCTCCCCTTAAACTGATCTCCAACTCAACACCTAAACATGATCTCTTACTGTGAGAAAACTGATAACTATGGATTAGTGTGAAGAATACCTCCAGTAATAGAATTT
This sequence comes from Brachyrhaphis roseni, assembly GCA_903066815.1. Taxonomy (NCBI): domain Eukaryota; kingdom Metazoa; phylum Chordata; class Actinopteri; order Cyprinodontiformes; family Poeciliidae; genus Brachyrhaphis; species Brachyrhaphis roseni. The sequence continues at coordinate 33,157 of CAEFZY010066877.1, forward strand.
AATGGAGAAAATGAAAAAAAAAATGCAAATGAAGTGCATGTTATGTAACACACAGCCGTCAAGAGAGAAGAGGAAAACAAAGAAATTATGAAACTAATTATGAGAACTCATCAGCTTTTTAATTTGCCCATTAGATTAATTCGTCCATGCACTAATTTTATCTAATAAACGTTAACAGTGAGCATTTAAAGGGACAAGAGCATATTTGTATGGCAACGTTTTACACCGTATGCCTGCTAATGCATTTAGTCTGGTTTTACTTCCTTATAAAAGCAAGCTATCATATAATAAGAAAAACTAATGACAACCTATTTTACGCAAAATTATCAGAACATGTTGATAATCCTACAATCCTTCTAATGAAATTTCAAATGTGCAAAAACACACCAGATTCTACATTATTTAACAAAAATATGTAAAAAAAAAAAAATAATAAAATAAGTTGCATCTATTGTAAATGAACCACAACACATCTGGAACAACGTAATTGCTCAGATAAAACCAAAGAAGAGACGTTGGCCTTAATGGACAGTATGGAAAAAACATCAACACAAACAAGTCAAACCACCCAGAAAGCACGGTGGTGGAGGTGTGATTATTTGGGGTTCTTTGATGATTTAGATCGGTGTTTCTCAAACTTTTTCAGGCTGAGGACCACTTAACCCGTTGAACAAACACTCACAGACCACAACATCTTAAAAATGAAAACATTATTGTCTCAAGTCACTTATTGTTGTCTTTGCTGTTGTTTTGTAATGTGACAGGTGTGTTTTTTGCTATTTACAGATTCTGAAAGTGTAGATTCTAAGCTTTCCCAAGTTTTCAAACACATGGAAATCAAAAAAAGAAGCTGTTAAGTTTTGTGTGCATTAACAACATTTTAGGACTATTTGTAATTTAGAAGCATAATAAAAGAAAAATAGACTTCAGTTGCTTTGGCAGAAACAAAAAATCCTCTTCTGCACTATTAAATATAAAACTTATCCACCCATTTCTATCATTTGTATTTTTAATTGAATAAAAATAACAATAGCTGCCTACGTGCGAGTAGTAGACAGAGCATCATAAGCGAGCAAAGTCATAAAAAACAAAGAACGGTTCTTGCTAACTGAGACGGAAGTCCTTACCTTTCACGGCACAGAGCCGTTCAAAAGAATCGAATCGCTCGTGAACGACACATCAAAACTTTCAGCAAGTATGACTTCACTTCCTCCGATCATATAAGTTGTCCTGGCGTTGTTTTCTTTCCACCGGTATCTTCAGGTTTTCTTTTGAGTGACCCGTCCAAGTCGCTTAAACACAATTCTTTAGTAAGCTAGCTGTAGTGTCGAACTTTGAGCTGACGTCACGGCAAATCAACGGTTGTTTACATGCAGTACCTAGCGGACCACTAGGGGGCGCCCAGGCACCACCGTTTAAGAAACTGATTTAGGCAATTATCTCCTCTATTAAATATGGTTCTACAAGCTACGAAACATGTTTGTGTTTTAATTTCTTCTTTTTATTAAGTAATTACTATGAACTTAAAGGTTAATATTGAAATAATTTTATAATTATTAAGCCATTAAGCGATTGCATATAGGGACTGCAGGGCAATAGCAGATCTACTAGAGCGGCTTTAGATGGAAATTGTAAGGTCCCCTTTCGAAGAACCACTTTTTCTCAAAGTGCTCTGTCCGTGAGAGGATCTGTAGTTTGGAACTCACTTCCTGTTGATTTAAAGTCCGTAACCAGTTTTAGCACATTCCAACAACAAACAAAACTCTGGTTATGTCAAAAACAGAACTGTATCCATTTTTGATGTTTTATGTTTCACTGTTTGCTTGTAGATGTTACACTGTTGCCTTCAGGCATACCACACAGAGCAATCAGAACAAGAACCAACCGTCTTAGAGACAGTTTTTACCCAACAGCAATAACAAAACTAAATGCAATCAAAAATAACCATGAATCATCACGGATGATGTGTATCGGCTGTTTGTTTGTTTCTTGGATTGTGTGTGAATTGTGGGACAGTTGTTTGTTTTTTGTTTTGTTTTGGGCATGTGCACTGACTGATGGCACCTTTTCAATTTCGTTGTTCTTGTGACAATGACAATAAAGATTTTATCTTATCTTTATCTTATCTTGTCAACATTATGTTGTGCTAATTTTAAATGATTATCACTTCAATTTTTTAGAGGTACTTTTTGAAAGCCCATCTAGGGACAAGTGCTGCGAATTAGCTGTTGCTATTGCACTATGTCGCAAACATGGGACTGCTGTTCTGTTCTGTTTGTCTATGTCAATGTGTGTCTGTCCCTATCAAATAAACTTAAATTAAATTAAATTATATAACCTAAACACCAAATCATTGTGACAATTTCCTGACACGTAAAATGTTAAAAATTACCAAGTGTGCAGTTTAGAACATATCGATCACCTAAGGTAAATAAAAATGCTAAAGCAACACACAAAAAGATCTGTTGTGCAAACAACTATTATAAGAAATGAAAAATACCTCAATTACAAATAACAGTTTTGCATCAAGTCTGCTGATCAGAAATGACTCTCTTCAAGTTGAAGCACTTAGATTTTAAGAGGCACTTCAGCTTTATTAATATTGTCTGGCTTTAACATTCAAGATCCACACCTTTACTGATCTCACCGCTGCGGTTATAAAACCTCAGTTTGCTTTCAGAAAGCTGTCATGCTTTAAAAGGAGATGATTCTGGCTTTAAAAACGTCTGATTCGTGACACACAAACCGCTGATCTGATGTGTGCAGCCATTCCTGCTCAGAGTACAGCTCTGATTACCAAAAGCTGTACTTTTGGTAATCACTTCATTTCCAGATACACACTTTTAAATGCAGTGTTTATCATTGCTAAGCCACCTGCAGTGTAAATAAAATGTCCTCACAAGTAATCTTAGGCCATTTCCACGCACGATTCTCCATGTACCTGATGACTGCCAGATGTTGGGCTAATTAATATTGTCTAATTATTGTGATACGGTGGCATATTGATTAGAAGTTAATTAATTTTGTTTGAAAATTTTTACTTTTTTAATGATAAGCGTAAGTGGGAAGGCCAAAACAGATGTTATGTTAATGTGTGATAAAAAAATATTTACTGAACTCATACATTTCAAAGTTAAAGTTCACTGTTTCTCTTCTAACTGGTTTCCATAATATCTTAGTGCATGTGTAAAGTGTTTATGCTCTCACAGGGCAGTTGCGGAGGTCTCCCATGTTGCTAGCGTTGCGGAGCAGCTCCCCAAACATGTCCGGTGTTGGTTTCTCTCTGCACTCCAGCATCCTCACCGCCTGGTTACTGCAGCATTTGACACACAGGAGAGAAAAGGAAAAAAGAAAAGATCACACACTTTGCTGCTGAAAACTTAAAACCAACGTTGTTGAACCTTTATGTGAAATTGAAAATTTCTGCTTTTGTTTATTTTCAACAATATTACTTGCAAGTTAGTTTTCTCTTATTTCAAGTGTGCTGAGATATTTGAATTAGAAACAACCTCAAAAATACTTGGAAAGATTTTGTGTTTTTGCAGAGAAAATAACAAAAATACATTCCAAGAGAATAAATAAATAAATTCGATAAAGACCAGAATCTTAAAATCTTTTAAATTTTCACTTTAATCACCCTCGATTGGTGACCAAAAGTTGAGAATTCCAGTTTTGGATCTTCTCCTGGTCAGTAAACGCACCACGCTGATAACAATACTCTTTGCTCAGTAAGGAAGTGAGATTTATCAGAGAGATGTAAGATATTTAAAGGGAAAACAACTTTTCTACAAAATGTCAGCAGCTCATTCAGGCAAGACTTTCAGCGGATAACAGGAAGATTGCACTAAAACTAGTGATTTTCAGTTTCCACATCTAAAATACAATACATACATATACTTCGTATAAAATCTCCCTTTAATTCAAAGTGATTTTTTAAAATACTTTAACTGAGAAGAGCTAACAGAACTTAAACATGAGAAATCTGTCAGTTTGTATCTATTTTCAAGTCCTCTGATTATAAACTCATACATACATAATTTATCTCTGTGAATGTGAAGCTACAGGTTTGGCTCAGGTTTCACCAACTCAAATATAACACCTTTTTAAGACCATTATGAATTAAATTTAAGATCTGTATTACGACAGAAATTTACAAAAGGAAATTTAATATTTTGTGTAGCAGTAGAGCTAAGTTTTTTTTCCCCACAGAATGAATTTAGATTAACAACAGAAGTAAGACAATGCCAAAGATGATATACACAAAAAGCTAGCTAGCTAGCTAGGGATTGTTAGCAGCTAGTTAGCGGTAGCCTCAACCGGTTTGAGTCACTGAACACAATGACGTCGTCTGAGTGTAACACAAATGTGAGACTTTTCTGTCAGACAAGCAAGAAAAATAAACTACAGAGAATATTTGAGATTAAATAGTCCTGCCACTAAAAAATTTAAGACCTGCGATTAATGTATTTAATGTAATTAACTTAAGACTTTTTAAAACTGCCCTGCAGGCTCTGGTCCACATCTCAGAGCTTTGTAAGTATCATAATAATAATACGAATTTAAAAACCATCTTAATCTCTCCTTCCTTCCTCATCCCTTCCGCTGCTGAATTAAACCTTTTGACTGCTCTCTTTTATGGGAAGCAGGAAAATGCAATGCCACAGCCAAGAAGACGTTCTTATTTCTGTTTACTTATGTCTGAGCCGTACTTGAACCACATATCTTCCTCTCTATTTTTGTCACCCTTGGATTATCTTACTTATGCTGATTTTTTTGCTTTCTAGGCCGTAAACAGTAGGCCTCAGTGAGGTTAAAAATAGCCTGGCGGTGTTAACAGGCACAAACACAGGGGAGGCTGCTCCGTTGTGCTTGAACTACCTGTTTACTTGTATTTTCACCCAGCATTCCTGCTTCGATTATTTACCAAAGGGATACGTATGGATGTTTTGTTTCATTTTCTCATTTGGTGGTTCTGCTCCGTTGTTTAACTTATAGATTTTTGTTACTCCCTGGGCGCAACTGATTGATTGCTACCAAGTTTCTTATTTCATTAACTTGGAGCGAGGGAGATTTTAATGTAACACATGCACTTGACTGTGTGAGGGTTTGCCTGGACGTTCCTTCATTCACATTTGGGATTCGTTTGCACACGCTCACGTGCTCCTGCATACGCACGAGCACGTGCATGATGTATGCGCATACATGTTCATGTGTGATTTCTCTCCACGTTCGGCCGGGGCTCATGTAGAGAAGTGAAGAACGCGCTGTACCTTCTTTTACTGCCATGATTAAGCCTCAGCTTGCTTCCAGGTTTACTGCACCATGTGTATTCACCCGCGCGTGTGTGTGTGTGTGTGTTAATGTGGACTTACCAGAGGGACGTGGTGGAGATGTAATGAACCATCTGAATGAAGGGCAGGGGGTCCGAAGAGGCTCCACAGCTGCTGCACACACACTGTAAGAAGAAACACATCCTGGGATTCATTACAGGACATCGTTTTCTCTGATAATTATTTTCTCGTTAGGGGCCATCAAATGTTAAATCACTTAATGATTTAGGGTTTCTTTTTTTCCTCCAAGCATGTTCTGGATCTAAACAAGGGCCAGAGCTTGCTGTGCAGAGCCGTTTCTGTTCAATCGGATGAAGAAACGATTCACGGCAACAAAGTCCAGATTCCCATCTTGTCACCAAATCTTTGCTGTAGTAAAGGAATTGGAAGACTGGATTTGTAAGTCGGACCAGTGGAAGTCCAGATGCATGGTTTCCCACAAAAATATTTAAAAGAACCCAAACAAAAAAATGCTAGTTTAAATGTGAAATTTTTGGCGAAAAAGTTTAATTATTTTTTTAAAGATGTTATAAATCAGCCGAGGCAACTGGCTGAATGTCTTTATTTAAAAATGTATACGCCATAAGCCTTTTTCAGATTGTGATTTGTGATTATTTTAGTGATTTTTTTTGCTGTCAAACTTGCAGATTTTGTTTAGAAATCAGAAGCCAGTTTAGAAATGTTTGTTAGAAATTTTTACAATATTTGCAGTAGTATATGATGTTGAATGTGACTTTTTATTACTCACCGTGTCTATTACTGACTATGACTTGACATCAAGTAAGGCTGAGGTAGCAGTCACTTAAACTTAATATTTTTGAACAATTTAGAAAAACTTTGCAATAAAATCAGAAAAAAGTGGAGATTTGTTGATTTTGTGTGCATGTTGCAGACTTGTGAAAAACTGGAAGAACTTATTGATGAAATTTGGAGTCTAAAGGGCCTCTTAAAAAGCTGTGGCGGGCCAGATTTGGCCCCCAGACCTTGAGTTTGACACGGGTTTTAGACAATCAGATATTGAATAATCTCTTGAAATACACATGTTTTTTCATAATTTTCCAGATCAAGAAAATGCTAAAATCAAATTCCAGATTTTCCTGAAGTCAGTTTTTCATAAAACCACCTTTTGCTGCAGAGACAGTGAAAGTCTTTGGAAGTATCTACCAGCTTTAGGTATCTAGAAACTTAACTGTTAACGATTCTTTATTGTATATTTTATAGTTATTCTCTGTGCTATTGCACTTTATTACTAACACCATAATTTATGGACTACATTTTGATTACTTAAGCTGTACGTGCTGACAGCCCCACTGGAAATATACTTAAAGTGAAAAAGAATAATTTTTTAAATGGTGATCCCAAACGTGACTCCTTGTTAAGATGAATGCATTAAATTACTGTTTTTCTTCCCTAGAGGTTTAAATGTCCCGTGTTGAGTAAAGTCACAATTTGATGCTATTCTGAGACACAGGAGATCTGATAATACATATTAAATCAGTCCAGGGGAAAATGACAATGAGTTCTTAAATATTTAAACAAATATATGGGTCGAGTTGGTGGTAGGATTGTCTAGAGAACAAAATATTAGCTTTGGGTTTTCATATGAACAATCGCTTCTCTTTTAATTGCTTACCTGTTCAAACAAAGTCATGGCAAACTTCTGGTGTGGTATGCAGTGTTTGGCCGTGCAGATGTCCTCCCTGCTCTCCGCGCTGATGTGGAAGTGGATACGCATCAGCAGATTCTCCTGAGAAACAAAGTTTACACATATGAGCCATGTGGTTTTAAGAGTGCTACATGTAGTAAGTGTGTGTGGGTGGGTTTGATTGCTCCTCTCTGCTGGTGCTCTTGTTAATCTGACCGTGGGAGCAGCATCTATATTTCATAAGAAGCCGACGGATTCCCTGACTGAACACATTTACTACCAATCGATCAGACAGCACCTCTCAGAAGCACACATAAAACACACACACACGCAGACACACCCCACACACACACACGGAGGGCAAAGAGTGGAGAAAACAACTGAAACCAGTAGCACAGAGGAAGTTTAAAGATGTTACAGCTATAAAAATAATATTTTGATCTGCATAATGTTAGGAACTGCTCCACACAGAACTAAAAAGAAAAAGACTATAATTTTTGTTTTACTAAGTTTTGCAGTTTAATATACTCAAAAAACAACAACAAACACCTTTTTATTGACTTCCATAGAAATTTTCTTACTCTGCATACTAAAAATATTCACAGAACTTCACCTTTTTCCACATTGGAAACTGTATTAAATGAATCTCTTTCCTCAAAACTACAGTGTGACAAAAAAGTTTTGGAGTGTTTAGGAAAAAAATAATTTATAATCCCAATACACTCACAGAGTCATCAAGAGGGCTCATCATAACTGATATACATGTGACAGGACTTCACGCTTATCAAAATGCACTTCATTATTTTGCATTTGGACCCGAGTACAAAGGGTTTTCAATGTACATGCTAAGATAAAAAAAAAAAAAAACAGAATGGCATTGAGATTGTTTCTTTTCCTTGAATTAGTCTGTTGGTTATGAAAATACACATATATATATATTAAATGAACTAACGAAAAACAACTGTGTGCGTATGTGAAGCCACGTTGCTGCTGCAGACTCACAAAGCACTCGGCAGCGTCGTCCATAATGCCCAGCTGAAACCTCTGCTCGTCTTGGAAAGTCTTGGCCAGCGCGCTCCGCAGTGCGTCTGACGGCAGAACGCGCTCGCTGCTGAACTGGAACTGAGCAAAGATACTCTGCAAATGCACACAAATATAAAGAATCCATTAATTTTTCATCTGCTGCAGCAAATATAAACTGTTTCGCACTATAATGCTGCTCCTGAAACACCTCTCCATTGTTGGAGCTAGAACAAAAACAACGAAAAAACTGTCAATGCATTTTCCTGGATCACCAAGTTATTCTAAATGACCCATAAAAAAGAAGCAGGAAAACTTGTGAACCTATCAAGAGCTAAAGTGCTGCACAACACTCTGACAGGGATAAAACAAATGGCACTACCGAGGCCTCAATATCACAACATCTAAATAATAAATGGCACTTTTCTCAAGCAAAATAAAGCAGCTCAAAGAGAGCTTTGTAGCAGTGAAATAGAAACCAAACCAGAGGGCTAACAGAGAAAGCTAGGCCACTGAAGTATGTTTTGAGGGCAGCATCCGATGTGAAGGACATCATGGAGAGACCCGGCAGTCTGCAGCCTCAGTCTTATTAGAGGAAACAATCCTGATCTTACAAACCAGTCCATAAAAATATAAGCTTATTTTTGCAAGCTTCACTGATTAGTTATATTTCTACATGAAGTACACCTGACATTCTCTTCCTTAAAGTCTTACCACATTTTTTGTTATTTCTATAATCTATGCAGATTCAAATATTGTGTTCATCGGAAGTCATCTACAAAATATTTTCAAGACTAACAAAGTTGGAGGAGTTACATTATTCCAGGACTTCATGTTAATGGTCTGAAAACCAAATCAGACTGAGTATAATTGGGTTAAACTGTAAAATTGTAAAAAAATAAAATAAAATCTCTAAACTCAACTAACTAAACAGAGCAGAATTTAACTAAACTTAATTCACTTAAATCAAGTGAACTGAATAAATTGAACTTGATTTAAATGAACTAAATTGAATCAAATTCAGTAAATAAGATTCACCTGAATTGAAGTCAGCTGGACTGAACTAGATTGAACTGAATCAATTTCTATTTGATTTTAGCTGTATTTAAGATAGCTAAAATTGCAATATTGGTGCTGATAGTGCAGTGTTGCTAATAAAAAAAAAGAAGAGAAATTACGTTTCTGAACACAAGTACCAGCAACGAGTGAATTTGACTTCAGCTGGATGGAGGGCTGCAGCACCAAAACACGGAGAGATAAAAGCGTAATCAACTTTATGCCGACGGATAAAAATGACCTACTTTTTAGTTAGGAAGAGATTTATGCTGGAAAAAACATGCATTCGTTTAATATGTTTTTTTTTTTTTTTTTTTTTAGAAAGCCTGGGACAGAAATAAACCTAATTTGGCTTGACGTATCCAAACAGCGGTTGGTCCTCTGCTGGTTTTCAGTCGCAGTGGTGGATTCAGTTGCTGATGAGACGGCTGGACTGAAAAGCAGCAGGTATCCTCTTTTTCCTGAGGACTTTTAAAAACACTATATCGAGAGAAAATATTCACACAGTCACAGTTCGTCACCATCTGTTTCTGTCCACAGTGGGTCCATTTTAGTTCATCAACCAGAGGTAAAAGAAAATCAAGCTGAAGCAACAAAACTGAACTACATTTCCTTAAAATGTGACTTTACATTAAAATGTTTATGTTTTTCTTTTAAATCTTCTATTCATTAAATAAAAAAATTCAGTATATTGCTTATCAAACTGAATTTTTAAACCAGCCTTTATGATTTGTTTGTAATATTTTGTTCCTATATTGTAAATATTTTCTTGCCCAGCACTAGTTGCATTCCTGGATTCAAAAAAAATTAATTTCAAAATTAAAGTCTGGAGGAAGAGAATCCAAGTTGCTTGAGATCCAATGTTTAGTTTGCACCTTTAGGTTATTTTGGGAGCCATCGTGTCTTCTGCTGTGTTTAATCAACTCCAGAGTCAGAGCCGACATTTACTAGGACTCTTTGGAGTACTTCATGCTTCCTTTTGCTGACAAACTTTATGAAAATGCTGATTATGTTTTCAAGAACGATTCAGCACCTGTCAACACAGCTAAAGATACCAAAACTTATGCCAATGACTGTCGCATCAATGTCTCTGATTGACCAGCAAACTGGCCTGATCTGAACTCCACGCAGAACTACTGAAATGAATCTCGTTAAATGATAATTGTATCTACATTATGTCTCTAGAACAGGGTGTCTTTGCATCCTTAAAAACTCTTAAATCATGTATCTAAAATTTAGACCTTAAAATAACATTTTAAAATGTAAGTTAGCCTTTAATATATTAGTTACAGATCTTAAATTTTGTCTTGTCAGAACGATTTAATTACTTTATTTTTCTTCCAGAACTTTTCTGTCAGGCAAAACTTTGGTCACCCTCACCGCTAACATACCCTCGCTAGCTAGCTTGTTTTTTAGCTAGCTAGCTTGTTTTTTATTTTGCGTCTATCAAGTGCAAATTTATCGCCAGTTGGCAAAGTTTGTGCATTTCTGTGGAGGAAAATGTCTTAAATTTCATTCAGAAATTATCTTTAAAAGTTTTGAATTTGTGTAGAAACCCTGTCCATGTTGAAATGTTTAATGTGTTTTTGCTTTAATCGCTATTTTTAAGTGGGGGGAAAAAATCACGATATGTTAATTCTAGCATAACTAATTCCCTAATGGTTTATGTCCTTTATTATAAGTTCAGTAGATCTGATTTCAGGTGGCGTTCTGGAAGCAGTTCACCAAAATGGCTGCGATGAGAACGGTGTGAAAATGTTCTCAAACAATAGGCTTCATCAGAGTGAGTGCAAGTCGAGTGTTGGCAACGGCAAAGGTAATGCAGTCGTGCTGCTGACGGAGAGGAGTGTGTATGTGTGTGAACGACAGAAACAGAGAGAGAGAGGGGAGGAAAAAGGGAAAGTGTGAGCAATATTGTGTGTATGTGTGTGATATGGTGTGTGTGCTGACTGCAGCATTGCGCCAAGGAGAATGGAGGGGGAATAGACCCTACAGAGAGAGGGAGGGATGGATGGAGGGAGGAGTGCAGGAGAGAGGGGGCGGAGTGAGTGAGTGAGTTAGAGATGTGTGTTTAGGTGTGTGCGCACGTCAGCGTGTGAAAACAGAAACAATCAGCATCCACTCCCGTGTTCATTCATTTTCTCCCTTCTTTCCCCCAGTTTTCCATTCTCTCATTCCCTTTCCTCACTTTTTTTCCTGGTTATTGCACTGTGTTCTCAGGTATCTGCATCCAAGTGTGCGTGTGTGTAAATGTGAAAGTGTTTTGCTGCTGAGAGAGATAAATTGTTGCAGTGATTTTCTTGAGGGATAGCTACCGGCGTCCTCTGAACTTTTCTCCACTACACGATGCAGCCTTTATCTGCTGCAAATCAACCTAAAGTGAAGTAAAACATAACCTTAATTTTTGTTGCTGCATCTTTAAAGAAGTTGTTTAAAAATTTAACACTCCATTGAAGCTAATTTGGTGGGTCTGCCTCGGTTATTCGGATGCTTTAATCAACTCCAAGCAGACTGTGGGGAGCAGCGTTGCAGCTGATAGCTGGCAGGACGGTTAATGAAACCTGACAGGAAAATACGGGACACCACCTTTCATTTCTACACCCACAGCTGACTGGCGCGGCGCGCTACAAATCCTGTACGTGTGCGGCGCAAGCGGGAGGATCCTGAGGTGCGTGGCTGGAGTGCAAAGTGAGATTTGTGTGCGTTTCTTATTTCAGTGCCCCAGCGTGGGATGTGCTGGCTCAGCGCTTTCAGCCGGGCCAATTAATTACAGCGAGGCGCTGGAGACGGAGCGGCGTGTGGAGCGCACACATCAACACCGGGCCGCATCGCACTCTTCCAGGATGAGACACATGTATAATGGCGCTGATGCAACAAATGGCCGGAGCGGGGCTGCATTAAGCCTGGTCATTAGGAGGGAGACAGGAGGTTACAGATCTTCATCTTCTGGACTGCTGAGATGCCAGGCTACCAAAGGACTGTGCAAAACTTTTAAACCATTCTTTATAGTTTGCTCCCAAAGAGACGGATCATTTTGTGACAGACTTCCAGTATTGAAGTGCATTTATGTTCCAGCAATGGTACATTTATATAAATAACAATTTAGCACAATAAATATGAATATGCAAGCTAAACAAAAGTACACCGATCTCACACATATCTCAGTTTCACTATTATTCATCTGAAATAATAAACTATTGTATTACAATCTAACCATTTATTTAGGTTCTGATCAACATTTGTGTGTAAAATGACCAAAGACGACTGAGGCCTAATCCACATGTCGCCTGATATTTGGGAAAACAAATATATTTTTATGCATTTTTTCCCTTTCATCCACACAAAAAACTCAGTTTTATACCACTAAAACAATTATTTATAAAAATTCATACCAAAGTGGAGATTTGAGAAAACTCCATATTTTCCATATACTCGTACACTTTAAAAACAGATTTAAAGTGCCAACCATTACAGCCTGTGACAAATAATGCACCTATATATCCACATAGTTGCTTTAACTTGATTCCTAATCAACATTGTCTTATGTTTTAGTGACTTTATAAGCTAATACACTATTCAAAAGTAGTTCAACCTACATTTCTGTCAACACAAATGAACGTTCTGGCGCCATGTTTAATTCCTAACAGGAAGTTGTGGTTGGTTTGAAGCTTTCTCATTGGCTGACACAGATTTTAGCTTTGCGTTACACTGCCCCCTATGGGTTTGGCATGCTTAAAACAACGTTCAGGGGCCGATCAGAGTGGGTTCATGTGAAAATGTTTCTGAAACCGATCCAATGTGTGTATTTCTTTAAACGATGTGAGATAGTTGTTTTTATAAAGCTCTGACTTTGTGAACTGCAAAAACACAAAATCTTAAGTATTTTTGGCTTAGTCTTTAGTTCACTTGAAATAAAACAAAAGTAACTTAAAGTAACTTTTCTAGAAGGTATAGCAGCTTGTTTTAAGTCAATAATGCATTAACAATCATTTAGAAAAGTACTAGTTCCACTGGCAGATTATTTCACCTGTAACAAAACATTTCTCCCATGTTTGGCATGTGAAGAATCTGTTTGCATTCATTTCAATATCTTTTTCATTGATTATTGAGAAGGGTATGAATGATTTTCGACAACACATAAATGCAGAAAAAATTTAATTTTGATTGATAACACAATTTGAGAGACACTTTTGTCACTTTTTTGATAAAACATTGGACTAAAGGAGACGATGGGATTCTAGTCCACATTTTGTGATGCTTAATCTGTCAATGAAGTTAAAAGAAAATATGGATTAAAATAGAAAAACAAAAGACGATAAAGAAATCTGATTATGAAACAGAACAGAAGCAGAACCAGACCTTCCTCACGTTATATGATATTCATATCAAGTGTGATTTTTTTTTGCTCATATTACAATGACTGTGAGAAAATCTCTGCCTGATGAGTCAGTTTTAAGACAGTGCAAGTTTATCAAATTCCCATGACTTGGATAACACCAAATCTGAGCTTCCACCAGCAGAAATGAATTAGAGAATCACAGAAAATAATTAATTTATAAGCAGAACAGTGAGATTGTTGTAATTTTTCCGAGTGAATGGTCTTTAAAATAAATTACTTCATTTGGTGTGGGTTAGTGACATGGCTAAGTTTAAACAAAGTAAATTCAGTTTTTGAAGAGGAGATCAATACTTTGTAAACATGTATTGGTTTTCACGGTTTCACACAATTTATTGCCATAAATGAGCATATGTGACGGATTAAAATTCGGTTATTTACCATTCAGAGGTACATTTACTCTTTTTGATGTTAAGAGGCTGTATGCTTTTCCACCAGTTTGGGCTGAAGACGTTAATGTCTAGTCTGATTTGGGTGATGCAGAGGTCAGATTCAACCAGCAGGGGGAGTCTAGTGCTATAGTGAAAAGCACCGGAACTTCCTCCTTAGATAATAATAATCGCTGGCGTAGAAGTACCGTGTCCGACTGTTTTAATGAAATATTCTCCTTTTTCAGGTATGAGTATATATAAACACACCTGTACGTTGTAAATTAGTTTATTAACTTTCAGAACGTTTTTTTTGACTCTCCGAATGTTAACAAACTCCGTTGTTAGCACTGATGTTAGCGCCGTTGTTAGCTACCATTCTGCTGTTTCAAGTTTGATATCCTCGTGTATGTTTGTAAGCTAACAGAGATAATAATCGCTGGAGTAGGAGCACCGTGTCCGGGTCTTTTATTGAAATATTCCCCTTTGTTGTGTGTTGTGGTAATAAAGAGTACCGTTGATTTTCCTGATATCTTGGTTTAATAATAACCGTTAACCGCTAGCAAACCCAAGCGCCAGAACGAATGCGCGGATGCGCAGAACCAGAACTACGGCATCTGTAAAAGCCCAATATTACTGTGTGCACAGTGATTATTCTACACCGTTCTTCAGGGCGTTTACACAAAGTAACAGTGTTTTTCCCTGATTAAATTCAAATGCCATTCCATGTGAATTATAAAGGCAGAAGATAACAAATAAACATAGTTTAAAAACGGACAGGTTCTGATTTTTACAGAAAAAGCAACACACTAAAATTAGTTATTTAGAAAAACAGGAGTTGGTGTTTGTACCTTTAGAGCGCAGAAGATGCATGAGTCCTCCATGCACTTATGAGTGGTCAGCTGCCGAAAGCTTCTCCTAAAGATGTCAAGATGCCACAAGACCTGGAAAACAAAAACACACGCTCATTTTTTATTCTATTCGACGTATCCAGTTGAGAAATAATACTTTATCCCACAAAAACTGATGAAAGGAACGCACACTTGTTTGACCTGGACTGATATTTTAATTCACAAACAGATAGAGTCTTTAAATATCTTCCTGTGGAGAATGAACAGGAATGAATAGTCAGAAAAACATTGCTGGGGGTTTAATTTGTGGGAAACACACACACACGCACATCCTGTCAGACCTGAGTGCTGCTTCGGTACAGACAGTCCATTAAAACTGCTGTTAAAACATCCTTTCATTCAAAAGGATGATGGTCTACCCAAAATAACCACCTGGAGGAGTTTCCTAAATAGGTGCCTGTTGGAACGGTTTGTCGTCTTTGGTTTGATTACATGAAAGGCTCACAGTTGCCACGGTAACATCACATTCGGTCTGATTATATCTGCAGGTGCACAGCAATCAGAAAAATTGATTAGAGGCGCAAACGTTGAAACATTGCTAAGGGAAGTATGTGTACAAGAGCAGGATTTACTTTAAATTTAAAGGAGTTGTCTCTGTTTTATGACAAAGAAAATATAAATGAGCACCAATTAATTTAACAAAAATATAGTTTAAACCTTTATGTATTAGCAAATTGTCATATTTTTTCAGAATCCTCCACACCTCATCTTGTACAGGTGTGGAGGAAAGTATGTATTTCACCTCATTCGTCCAAACGAGCCGATGAGTTTAAAGTTTCTGAATTTTTGCATTGAACTTCTAACAAAAAACTTTTTTCTCCCTTAATCCAAAATATATCTAACAGCCGGGTTGCGCAGTTTTCTGAAACGTTGGTAAACACAAACCAGGGCAGCAACTACCAATTATTTTAGTTTAAATTAATCTACTGATTATTCTGATGATTAAAAAAAATTACGCATTCTACAGATCTTTCATTTAACCACTTAAGTCTTTTTATACAACTTAAAAGATGAAAATAAATAATTCAATTATTTTAAAAAAATTAAAAAATAAACATTAAAATGCAGTAAATTTAAACCAAATGAAGCTAAAACTTTGTCATATGACGAGTTTTGGGTGTTTTTTTATCTTAAATGCAAAACAAAGCTATATATATATATATATATATATATATATATATATATATATATATATATATATATAGAGAAAAAAATATTTGAAATAAGAAACAAATAAGTTTCTCTGTTTTTTGTT
>CAEFZY010066884.1:0-46400 GCA_903066815.1 Brachyrhaphis roseni
GTTTTCAACTCTTTTTGTTTGCTGCATTTCATTCGGGGGTGTTTGCGTCTCTCTTTTTTGTTTGCCGCATTTAATTTGTGCGCGTGTCTTCTTTTTGTTTGCATGTTTTCTCTTTTGCTGCGCATTTGCACCTGTCGGCCACCGTACGAAGAAGAGGAAAGAGGACAGTAAAGAAAAGTAAAAAAAACACCGCATTTCTCAACATCATTTTTGTGTTCGAGTGTGCAACACATATCTCAAATTATAGGGCTAACTCAAGTTATCTCATTATTTCGAGATAGTATCCCATTATTTTGAGATAGTATCCCATTATTTTGAGATAGTATCCCATTATTTTGAGATAGTATCCCATTATTTTGAGATAGTATCTCATTATTTCGAGATAGTATCCCATTATTTTGAGATAGTATCTCATTATTTCGAGATAGTATCTCATTACTTTGAGATCTTTTTATTTTTTTACAGAGTGGCGGAAATGGGCTTCCATATGAAGCAGTCTGAAGCAAAGCTTTATACACCATCTTTTATTTTTCTTCCTGTTTTCAGATCCAGAGCATAACTCAGTTAATCAAGCATGGACGCATTAGAGTGAAAGGTCAAGTGATGATATCCATGACCCTCACTGTTACCAAGGAGATGCTGCCGTCATTCCGCATCCTGGTCTTCTACCATCCAAATGACAACGAGGTGGTGTCAGACTCAGTCTGGGTGGATGTGAAAGACTCCTGCCTCGGCTCGGTGAGGCACGATGCAGCAGCAGGGTCAAAGTGTGAAAATTTAACAAATCCACTGCTCTACTTTGTTTTTTATTTCATTTTTATTTTTGACTAACAATAGAATTTTTTTTTTACATTTAAGCAGCTTCTAAATTTAGATTTTTGGATTGCTCTGATATTTTTCCTATAAGTTTCAGTTCAGACATTTCTTAAAGACCATCTGGCATCTTATGGATTTACATCCAAGATATTGAGACAGGAAAATTTAAAATTAAATCCAACTTCTAACTGAATCTCTGTTTAGCTGTTCGGTATTATTGATCATGGTAAATATTTGGACACACTTTAAGACATAAAGTTCCAAAAATATTTGTTTTTTGTGTGTTGAAACCATATTGGGATGTTAAGAAAAACCGCTTTCAAAGATATGAACATGAGGAAATTAAGTAAAACTTGTAATATAATGTGTGTCGGTAACTTATAATGCAACTTCAGTTTAATATTGTGTGTATTGGAATGATTGGAGTAAAATAGAAAAGATTATGATAGAATAGAATTCAACTTTATTGTCATTGCACTGTCACAGTGCAAAAGGGCTCTTGTATATAGACAGTTTAGATTCTGCTTTAAATTATCTGCTTTTTTGTTTTAGATGATAATGTTTGTGTCTCCCAGCACTCACGTTCTCTAAGCATCATCCTCATCTCATTGTCTACACGCCTTCCACTATTATTCACAGTCCTTACACTTTTAATCATTTTATGCATGGAAATAAAGGATGGTCTCATCTATTTCCAACAGTTGAAACTAGAGCCACTGAGACCCTTCAACTCCTATGAGCCTCGGAAGATGTTTAACCTGAAAATCACAGGAGATCCTGAGGCCACAGTGGGGCTGGTGGCTGTGGACAAAGGCGTCATCGCTCTTAACAAGAAGTACCGTCTGACACAGAAAAAGGTGGTCTTCTCTCCTGATCATGTTCAGCACTTAAAGCCAAAGCAAGAGTGTAATTTTTTTATTTTTTTATTTTTTTTACATTTTATCTTGAGGAGCTCTTTTGATTCCTCAGGTGTGGGACACAGTTGAGAACCACGACATCGGCTGCACACACGGCGGAGGAAAGGACAGTATGAGTGTGTTCTACGATGCCGGGCTGTTGTTTCAGTCCAACTTGCAATCTGAGACGCCGCCCAGACAGGGTAGCTAAACTAAGCAAAAATACAGTGTTGTATGAAAGGAGAGAGCTGGTGGCTTGTCCTGTTCTGGATGGCCTTTCTTTTTTTTTAAGAACCCTCTAATTTCTTCTATTGTTTGTTTCTTAACTCCACCTGGAGTAAATCTGAAATAACTTTGTCGTGACATGTGCGTCCATGTTTTAGAGCCAACGTGTTCAGCCCTCCGGAGGAGGAAACGGGACACTGCCCTGATGAACGCCACCACCGAATTATGTAAGAGCCGTCACAGAAAACAAGAACAATCTGCATCCATGTTCGATTTGTCTATTTGTCAGTCACAAAGTGCCATTTTCTTAGTTTAGTGAAGTAACCATGCTACCTTTAGCTGGTATGAAAATGCTGCATATGTCAAAACACTCTTAAAAGAAATTTGACCTACATATCTGAATCTGACCCTTTGAAATCGGCATCTAGTGTCAACACTTTTCCTTCAGCATGCCTTCACTTCTCCATGCCGTCTGTTGATGCGGTTTACAATTGTTTTTAGGAGCGTTGGACTGAGAAGTAGTTCATCTGATAACCTCAGTTCGTTAAGGCAAACTTGAATGGTTGCCACAGGCGATTCAATGATTTCTAAAACATACATCAATTAGTAAAAGCAACAGTTCGGGTATGTTGTTGATAAGGGAATAAAGTTATAACATGATACAAAGCTATAAAAAAACAAAAACCTTTTTGCACAACACTCCCTCTTTAAGAGTGTAATAGCATTTCTTAAACCTGCTTCATGAAGTCTTAATCTTATGCTCTATTTTTATAAGTTTTTATTTAGTTTGCACTTAAGTCAATTCATGATGTCTGTATTGTCTGTTCCTTTTAATCACTGTTTTGTAAACTGTACACCTATGTGCCTCTTGACCAGCACTCCCTCAAACATCTATTTAGACTTTCTGCTAAAAATAACAGCAAACACCATAAACCATAAATATTAAGTTTGTTCCCTTGCCTGTAACTGAATCTCACCAATAAAACTTCAGAAAAAGATAAGTATAAACAAAACAAGCCAACTGATTTTATTTTTAAATGCTTGGTTTCTAAATTATGCTTATTTTGTGAGTTAGTTTGATTTTTTTTATTTTGTAGCTTATCCTTACGCTTATCCGTACCAAACAGTTTTTATACTTCCAATCTGCTTCTTGTGCTCATTTTTTTCCGCACAACCTTCTGTGTAACCAGTGAGTCAATATGACAACGACCTGCAGCGTGACTGTTGTTTGGATGGCACGCGGGAAACCACAGTTTCGTATTCCTGTGAGCGTCGCAGCGAGTACATTTTGGACGGTGAGCCCTGCGTCGAGGCTTTCCTGCACTGCTGCAAGGAGATGGAAAGAAAACGAGCCGAGAGGCGAGAGGAAAACCTTAAACTAGCTCGCAGTAAGCACCAGAAACAAGAGATGAGAGGCGACAGCATCGCTATTTTGCCAGTTTTGTTGCTTGAAAGGAATAAAATGTGATTATTTTTTTTTATCAAACTCGAGGTGAGAGTGACGACAGCAGCTACATGGACACCAATGATATCGTCTCTCGCACCAAATTCCCTGAAAGCTGGTTGTGGTCTGATGTCACATTGCCAGCATGTCCTCCAGACAAGCCTAACTGGTGGGTTCACTGAAACTTTTACAAATGAACAAAAAGAATCATGCTATCAGTTTAGCTTTAATCTTAAATGTTTCTTTGTTTCAGTAAAGCAACCTCCTTTGTAAAGAAAATAGCTCTGCAAGATACGATCACAACATGGCGGTTCACAGGAATTGGTCTGTCCAAAGCTGGTGGTGAGAATTCAGCAATTAAAAACGAGGCTTCAGTGTTTAGTTGTGTTTCAAACTCAACATGAGCCGATCCATAGATTTTAGTCCCTCATTGTTTCCTTTATTTTCTGTGTCATTTGTGTTGTTTGAAGGCCTCTGTGTGGCCGACCCTTTGGACATTGTTGTCCGAAAGGACATCTTCATTGATCTCAAACTGCCCTACTCAAGTGTTCGAGGAGAGCAAATAGAAATTAAAGCCGTTCTGCACAACCATAATCCTGAGCCTGCCACAGTAAGTAATGCAACATGGATTACCCACTGATAATTATTTAATTCCTCCTAATCTACTTAAATGAGAATTGAACAGTGTATGGCTATAAGATCGGGTTGTACTGGAATAAATTAAATTGATTTGAAGCTTTAGATCAAATTAAATGTTATATAACTTGAACCAGGCCTGTTTGTAAAGTGAGGAGGTATATCAGTTGTAAAGTGGTTTAGCTAAACTAAACTCAGTGTTGGCTCCTGCAAAGCCCCTCCATGATTCCCAAATCTGACATTTTGGGGTGGGACAATTGCTGTGCCATCTTTCACAAAGCATATAACTTAGTTTTCCTATTGTCAGCATCAAGCAGGCTGAACCAACAATCCAGCCTGCATGTGCATGCATGTAAACAATAAAAACTATGTTTAGGGTGAATTTGGCAGATAAGTTGCATATTTCTTTCTTACTTTTTATTTATTTTCTGATAACTGCTTATACAGACATAGATTTATGCTGTTCTTTGTTTTAAATAACTGAACTACAATAACCATACATGTTGTTTAATTCAGACTTTGGCACAAGTCATTTGGTAATTACAGACAAAGAGAAACAGGTTTCCCTCAGATAAATATTAACTCCGTAAAGAAAAGCTAATACTCGGTAACAGCATTAATAAACATGTAAATCCCCAAGGATTACATGTTGACATGGGGAAAATAAAATAAAACTAAGTAGTAATAGTACATCTTAGTAGTAATAATAATAATAGTACAAAATATACTGTAAAAATATACAGGCAAGTAAACAGAGGTGTCAGGATCCATTATGATTGTAATCTTTGGTTTCTACTTAGATTCAAACGTCTCCATCTTAAGTTATAATTTTGATGTGGTTTTTTCCATAATGTAAACTTTTTTAATTTCGTCTCTCCATTACATAATACTGAGAAATTGTCATTTTAACCAAGGAGATGTAAGACATTTCTTCTCAATCAGAAACAAGACTCTAAATATTTACTGTCTTTGTCCGTCGTATCTCTGGAAACTATTCCCAATATATGTACAGATGGGTCCAAATCTAAATAAATGCCTAAAATATGTTTTATCTTGTGCTTGTCTGACCATCTTTCTAATGCTGCCCTTGGCATCTGCCTACATTGACCAAATCGAAACCATCTGAACTGAATCGAACTGAGTAACCACGTTGCACCTTTTCACCTGTTTGTTGTTTTTAAGGTGCGCGTGTATCTACTTGAGACTGAACATGTGTGCAGTGCAGCTTCTAAGCGTGGACAATATCAACAGGAGGTCAAAGTTGGGGCCTCAAGTACACGATCAGTTCCCTTTGTTATTATTCCAATGAGAGAAGGAGATTTCAACATCGAGGTCAAAGTGGCTGTGAAGGACTCTGAGCAGGGTGACGGATTTAGAAAAACGCTGCATGTTGTGGTAAGAGAAACAGTTTGTTAATTCAAGTACATAAAATCCAGCCATTTTGTATTTTGGTTGTCTTTCACTTCCATTGGGTATTGAGTTCCTTTTAGAATTATTGAATTAACAAAACCCGATAGCTGAATTTCAGATGTTTCCTCGTTGCCGTTTCTTCTAGCCTGAAGGTATTCTGATAAAATCTCCTCTAACTATAACGTTGGACCCTGAAAACGAAGGAAAAGGTAAGACTCTAGTAAACATTTTTATTTACTCATCTTTAAGCACACGGATTAATCTCAATAAGTTATGTGGTTGAAAAACGTACTTATTTCCATCATTTAATTTAAAGTGCTTTACTGGGCCTGGCTTTTAAGAATAAACTATTGCTAAATCGAGAGATGTCTGTCCCAAGAAGAAAGAAACTTGAAATGAAAACAGGAAAAGGCGACAGGTGAAGCAAGAAGGAAATGTAATGAGCAATGAGTAAACAGAGTGGGATGATGATGAAGTTATGATGAGGGGATGAAGCAGACAAAGAGCATTGAGTTTAGAGCAACGCCATAGTCACCTAATGTAGTGATAATTAATAAATCTTTTTTAAAATCCAGATGGTAAACAAGTGCAGCTGCTCCGCAGTAACATCCCCCTGATAGACATCATACCGAACTCAACTACCAGCACACAAATAGCAGTTACAGGTGACACGCAAATAAACCAGATATAAGACTGCAAGATGCAAGTGACACTGCATGATGTTAGCTTATCTTTCTTGCTCGTGGGAATGTTGCCAGGAAAAAAGCCTAAAGAAGAGCTGAAGAACGCCATCACTGGAGAGTCGATGAGCGGTCTGATCTACCAACCTTCTGGTTGTGGAGAGGAAAACATGATCCACTTGACAATGCCCGTCATTGCAACCACGTATTTGGACATGACCTACCAGTGGGAAGCCGTGGGGGTCGAGAGACGGGATGCAGCCCTGCAACACATCGTAACTGGTGGGGCAAATAAATATATATTTCTCTGACGATTTATATCATAGGTCAGGGATCTTCAACTCCAGTCCTCAAGGGTTGGCGAACTGAAACTTAATCAAATTACCTCCTCAGTATGCAGTCAGGTTCTCCAGAGTCATGCTAATCATCTGATTATATTCTCATTTGTGTCAAAGCATCTAAAAGTTTTGGGACAGCGCCCCTTAAGAACTGGAGTTGACAACCCTTTCCTAGGTTTATGTTGATCTGTGGTTACAGGTACAATCATGTCAGAATGTTTATAACAGATTGAAGATGATTCTATTTAATTCTTATGTGTATTAAAGTGAATAAAAACTGTTACGTGTTGCTCCATGGGATCATATTCAATTTCAATTTGAACTTTATAAAGAAATACAATTTTAACCTTGTGCACAACCCCAATGAAAGATGTGCTGTGTACAAAAAGTGAACTTCAATCAGTGAATCTTGTTTGTTTTGTTGGGCTTAGGTTATCGTAATCAGCTGAACTACCGTAAAGGAGACGGATCCTTTGCTGCATATTCTGATCATGACAGCAGCACCTGGTGAGCCCTGAAAACCTTCAAACATAATTATCTAGCTATAAGAATATAAACACTCCTATTGATTGATAAATAGCTGGTTCTTTTTCAGTCGTCCTATTGGCTTCCTGTAGTTTTCACATTCACTATGTTTAGTCGCATTTGAAGCCCAGGGGAAGGGAGAAGAGACGATCCGTCAGGACTTCAACCTGGGCTTATAAAGATAAATATCAGATTATTTTTGCAGTTGTTACACTCTGAAAAAGAATTAAAATATTTTCAAAGTCAGAAAAAGCTGGCAATATTTGCAGATCTTTTGTAATTAAGGCTTGGCTGATCTGGGAACACCTTAGGATTCTCCCGGAGGAGCTGGTCCACGTGGCTGGGCAGAGCGAAGTCTGGCCCTCTCTGGTTAGGCTGCTACCCCCGAGAGCAAAGCCCAAATAAGTGGAAGAAAATTAATGGATGGATAATTTATAGGCCAAAGTTAAATTGCTCAACAAATAGGAGTTCTATGTAAATTAGAAGCCACAGCAAAAGTCTGAACATTTTAGAAAGATCTACTGAAAGCCTGGGAAAGTTCTGCTCAATGCCGCTTTAAAAGATTACAAGTACAATTCCTAAAACAAGCATATCATGACAAAGCAAAATGGTTGACTGAAGGCTTTAAGTACCTCTACGTAGACGAACTTGCAATCTGACTTCTGTTCGGTTTGATGTTTCAGAAGTGACCAACCTTTCTGCATCCTCTATTTTCCCCCAAAAGGCTGACGGCGTATGTTGTCAAGGTGTTCTCCCTGGCCCACAGACTGGTGGCCGTTCAAAGCAAAGTCATCTGTGACGCCGTCAACTTTTTGATTCACAATGCACAGCAGTCTGACGGGATGTTCAGAGAAGTTGGAAGAATGTCCCACATAGAGATGATTGTGGGCACCATGAAATCATCCAGACCTATTATTCATTGTTTTAAAAAGAAAAGTATTTGTAAATCAATATCAATGTAAGAATAAGTTGTGTGTCGATAGGGTGATGTCGGCGGCACAGATTCGGACGTCTCCCTGACAGCCTTTTGCCTCATTGCCATGCAGGAGTCAAGCAGATTATGTAGTGCCAATGTTAATGTGAGTATCTTTGTTTTTTCTCACAATAAAATGTACTGTAATGCTGTTTCCACTTTCAATATTCTGATATTGCTCACCTGTTTTTAATTTCTCCTCTGTTTTGTCCAGAGTTTGCAAGACAGCATAAACAAAGCAGTGAGCTACCTCCAAAAGCGCCTGCTGACCTTAATCAACCCATACACCGTTGCCATGGCGTCGTACGCCCTGGCCAATGAAAACAAACTGAACCTGGAGATCCTGCACAGATTTGCCTCTCCAGGTGCGATCACACAGTAACACAGACTCTATGGAGCAATTCTAATGAAGCAAGAATAAAGCCAAGCAAATATAAGATCATCACACAGTAACACAGATCATGTAACCTGACAACTGCAGCACAAAGAAAAGACGTTAGCGTTGTCTTGGTCTTTACCATAGACCAAGACAAGACCCAGAATAAAGCCAAGCAAATCAGAGACTATTTTTAAAACATCTACATTGTACAAATCATGTGTATACTGTTTTGGTTCACACCGTATTTCTTGATTTTTTATCAGTAAATGTGTTGCTTCCCCTGATGTTTTTGGGAGGCTTCTTGAGATTGAGCCGTGTTGTTGTCCTCAGATCTGTCCCACTGGCCTGTACCAATGGGTCGTGTTTACACACTGGAAGCCACAGCATACGCTCTTCTGGCTCTGGTCAAAGTCGAGGTCAGAATGTCTTATTTACTACTGTGACAATATAGACGATCACTCTGGTTAACAGCTTTAACGTGGTCTGTTTTTATCGTAAAGGCCTTTAGTGAAGCCTGGCCGATTGCAAGGTGGTTCAATAAGCAGCAAAGAGAAAATGGAGGCTTTGGATCAATTCAGGTAACGTAAAACTTGGCTTTTTCTTTTAAACTCTTATGAGACTATTTCCTCCTCTCTGTATACCCCACATATCTAAGTACCATGATGCTGACAGACAGTTTTAAACCGTTGCACAATCACTCTTGGACTTTGTCAGATTGTCGTGTTGAGAAGATGAAGATCTTGTCCAGAGGAAGTATCTCCTCTGCTGAACTTGTTTTTATTGTAATTGAAATAAAATGCAGAGAAAAACATTTTTGTTACCATCCATACAACAATATGTAAGCAAATATTTTCTTGTCATAATTTCTTTTAGCTTTAACCTGAAACTTGATAGTGACCACAGAAAAATCACGTGTCTCATTTCTAAAACTTTACTCAGGATCTACACTAAAACTATGCATTTGCCCAAAAGGATAAAATGGTAAACCTCTGGAATAATCCAGATTGATAAAACTATAACTAGAAAGCAATTTCTCCTTCATAAATAAAAGCTTCACCTCAGCATTTCCCTACATTGCTCATATATTTATATCCTCTACATTCAACCATAAATGATCAATGCAAAGTGTGTCATGAATATAAGGTCAGCTGACCAATGTTTTTCATGGCCAACAATGGCAGCAATCACAAAGAACAGAGTAAAGAAACACAGTTTCACAGAAATTCATTGAGATGGGGGATCAAAATCTTACTTTTGTTAGCCACTGTAGTGGCCTGTCCAATAAAAGTTACACACCAACATTGGCATTTTAGTTGAAGGAGGAAACACGCTGCATATGAGTAATATTAAAGCGCACCTCCTCTGCGCTCTGTGGGTTTGGACAGGAAGTGAGGAGCCAGCGTTTAAGGGGGTAGTCACTGCCCCCTGCTGGTTACAGTGGAGGAGTGCATCAGGACGTAAGACCCGAAAAGTTAGAATTTACTTCTGGATTCTCACATTTGCCCAAGGTCTCTCAGCAGAGGCAATGCCTCTTCTGTCAGGTTTGTTTTTTTGTAGGTCACAATTTTACCGTGAAAAGTCTGCACCAGTTTGAGGCCCTGTTATTTTCTACGCCACGTTTTTAAAGAGACCCCAGGCCGCCTCTGACTCATGTCACTCCCTCTCACAGAATGAGAATTATTATTTATGTATATCAAAACTGTTTAATAACATATTAGTACTGAGAGTTAATTGATCCAGATACCACCTGTAGTACCTTTGAGACACTTTAAAACCACAACTTTGTGAAATAGCGTCGACTGGTCTGTTTCTTTAACGTCAGAACTCGTTTTGTAATGTCCGTCTTGACTCTGCAGGCCACTGTGACAGTGTACCAGGCCGTGGCAGAGTTCTGGACCAGTGAACAGAACCCAGGCTATGATCTAAATGTGGACATCTTGTTGCCGGGCAGATCAAAGCCTGTAAAATACAACTTCAACCGGAGGAACCACTTTGCCACAAGAACATCTAAAGTTCGAACAAGCATTTTATAGCAATTAGTGGCTCAAACTATTCTGAAATGAATCTACTTTATGTGTTTTTGCTGATCTGTTTATTTGATTTTAAATCACTATAGATCAATAATATAAACCAAGATGTGACTGTCGTTGCTACAGGCCTAGGAGAAGCCACAGTGACGGTAAGTGAAATGTTGTTTTGGGTTCAGTTGTAGTCATGGAAAGTCAAACATATTTTTAATTTCAAATATTCAAGAATGACTTCCTATTTATTTATTATATGCTAACTTAAAGCCTCAATTTTTTATGTGACAGATGGTGTCGTTGTTTTATGCTTTGCCTAAAGAAAAGCATAGTGATTGTCAGAAGTTCAATATGACGGTGGAGCTCCTCCCAGGTTTGTCTACTTGTGTTTTGTGTCTCTTTGTGTGTTTCCATGAGCACGTTTTATACCTAACCGGTGTGACTTTCCACCAAACAAACACAGGAGTATAAACAATTTTGTCTGTTGTGTTTCCAGAAAAAGCAAGTGATGTTGAGAAGATATACAACATGAGAATACTGCTTTTGTAAGATCTATAAGGCCATTTCATGAAAATTGTTCATTTAACCCTCGAATGTAATCTTAATCAGGAAAAATTAATTCTGGTAGTGATTATCTCAGTAATTGAGACAATCATCTGGTAACATGTAAACATTTTGAAATCTGTGAGTTTCTTCTTCTTACAGCATGCTTTACAGAGATCTAATAAAATGAAAAGGAAAAAGAAATCAAACAGAAGTATGTTCATTTAGCACCAAATTACATTAATTATCATAACTTTGTATTTATATCTACTTCTTCTTCGCTTTTTTTTTTATTCTGAGCAGGTATAAGAACAAATATCGAGATGCCGCCATGACAGTTTTGGATATTGGTTTGCTGACCGGCTTCACTGTTAACACCAAAGACCTAAACCTTGTAAGACACACACAGATCTTCAAGCTTAGACTGATCAAATGTCTTGGTCTAAAATCTTAAAAATAAAGACATGTATTTGTGGTCACAGATGAGAATCACAGTTGTTTTTTGCCTTTAGTTATCTAAAGGTCGTGCCCGCACCATCTCAAAATACAAGGAGATTATCAGTGACTCAGAAAGAAGCTCAATAATCATCTACATGGACAAAGTAAGTCTTTGGAATTGCATCCATTCAATCCTTTTGCATCCATATTCTCCTCTTTCATTTGTCTTATTAATATTTCTCCAAAGGTTTCACACACAAAACCAGAGGAAATCATTTTTAGGATTCACCAGAAGCAGGTAGTGGGAGTACTACAGCCAGCAGCTGTGTCTGTTTATGAGCACGACAGCCCTCAGTATGGTAATTACAACACATCGAAAATGTTTTTAATATATAGAAATATAAGTTTTAAATCTGCTTGTGTTTAATACACCATGCAGAGACACGCTGTGTGAGGTTCTACCATCCAGAGAGGGACGCTGGAAAGCTGCTACGGCTCTGCAAAAATGATGAATGCATTTGTGCTGAAGGTGAATAAAACTTGTCTTAATAGTCAGTGGAAATTAGTTTACAAAGAAATATTACTTATTTGGACCAGATGAGATCATGACAGACAGCTAAATTTATGACCTCGAACTTGTTTGTAAAGAAATAAAACAATACATGTTCAAAATTAGCAAGACACACTAATAACCGTTGTCATTTGAAATGTGAAACACTGATATTCAGTCTTTGTCTCTAGTAGGTTCATGCTGCATAAAGAAATTCTGAATTATTTGCAAAACTAGAAGAAAAAAATGATCCAACTTTCTTTTAGCAGAGTCTGACTTCTTACTGACCCCTGCTGGTCTTTCTAAGTAGTGGCATGAGGCTGGTACTCACCATGACTTTTGAGTTGACCTATTACAAACATTTAACAAAGTAATCTTCATCTAAAATAGCCGTGAAACATAAACTAAAATCTACATGACAACCATAAAGTTATTCAGTTTCTAGGATAGTGTACAATTTTCTTAGCTACAACATTTATATACAACTTAAACAACAGTGTAAAAACAGGATTTCCAATTTACAACGTTGTTCCCTTTCTGTCAGAAGAGGGATTTTTTGGGTTCATAAATTAAACCTATTATTTCTCTGAGTGCAGTGGCTAAAAAATTAGAGAAGTTTTACTGATAATTTTTGCTTTTGGTGATGAGGGAGGTTATATTCATTCACTCTCTGAGTTCCTGACTGTTTTATGAAGGAAGCTCTTTGGTTATTTGTTGACCTGCTGTGCGATTGCAGAGAACTGCAGTATGCAGAAGAAGGGCAAATTCAACGACTACGACCGGGCAGAGAAGATTTGTGAGACTGAACTGAACAGCATAATAGACTTTGGTAAATGTGTATTTGTATACATTTCCCAAGGAGTTGTGTAAATGTGCTGATGATGTACAACTTGCATATTCTCAGCTTACAAAGTGAGAGTGG
This sequence comes from Brachyrhaphis roseni, assembly GCA_903066815.1. Classification (NCBI taxonomy): domain Eukaryota; kingdom Metazoa; phylum Chordata; class Actinopteri; order Cyprinodontiformes; family Poeciliidae; genus Brachyrhaphis; species Brachyrhaphis roseni. Next base: position 12,797 of record CAEFZY010066884.1, read on the forward strand.
AAGAGTTTGCAGACGGTTTGTCCACCGATATTTACACAGTGCTTGTGCTTGATGTCATCAAAGAAGGTGGGTTTGTGTCCATCACATTTACAGCTTTTGAAAGTTATAAAAATTTACTGTTGGATCTTTATTAATAGAGTAATGTATTAATAAGTGGAGCATCAACAAGAATTTAATATTAATGTAACACTTTGTCATGTTGCTAAATGGCTTTTCAAGAGTATTCAAATTCCTTGAACTTTTTCACATTGTGTCAATTACAAACCACAAGCTTCACTTTATTTTATTGATATTTTATGTAACAGACCGACACAAATTAACACACACTTTATTTACTAAAATAAAGTGCAGGGACTGCTAAGTTATCCACTGCTTATTGGTTTTGTATTGATTAAGAAAGTTAAAATATCTATATGCAGTTAATCAAAACTATTTTTAACCTTCAGAAAAAAATCCTGTTTTGAGAAGATGTTGCTTTGGTATCACATTTGAAATATAAATTATAGTGCATTTGTATGTTCGAATGGCCCAGTCAAAGTCCAGTTCTTACTTTAAGTAAGACATGATGCTCCCCATTGAAACTGACTGAAGCTGAGCATCTTTGCTAAGGAGATTAAGGGAAGAAAAACATCCAAAGTTATCATCTTGAGGGCCCATATATATGAAGGCACAGTTTCACTTTAACATTTTCTCCCTCTTCATTATTATGGGTTGCTTTGCGGCTTATCAAAATAAAATTGCCTAAAAATACCTTCCAGTTCGTTGCTGTATTTGTTTTTTACTCTATAATCTTTGCTTTCCAAGCAAAATCAAAAACTAATTTATCAAAGTCCCATTGAAATGAGATAAAAGGGACAAAAGTTTTTGAAATGCAATTTATTAGTAACACTGATGGTTACGTTATTATAATCTAAATGTATTGCTGAAAATATGTGCAGTGATTTCACAAAGACGTGCGGATGATGATGATGATGTTGATGATGATGATGATGGTGCAGTTTCTCTCTCTGCAGAGTCACTATATCCGATTAAATTGCAATATTAAAAAACTGTGTTTTTAATCATAGGAAGTTCAGATGTGGGTCTTCAGAATAAAAGGCGCACGTTCCTCGGTTTCCGGCACTGCAGAGAAGCTCTAGACATAAAAATAGGTCAAAATTATCTCATCATGGGCACCTCCAAAGATATTCACGCTGATGAACCCAATCATTCGTAAGTTTACTCTGGTTGTCATGGATCATCAGTTTGTTAGTTTTGTCGGGATTTTAAACGTGAACTTTTCTCTCTGTTTTCCATTTTTCTATCAGGTACCAATATGTACTTGGTGAGCGGACCTGGATTGAGTACTGGCCCAATGAAGCAGAATGTGGAAATAAGAAATACAACACCACCTGTGCTGGCATAGAGGCAATGGTCCAGCAGTACACTCTCTCTGGTTGTCAACAGTAATAAAACAAGTGAAAGCTTGAATAAGATTTCTGCTTTTCAAAGTTTGCTGACACCTAAGAGTCTATGTTGTGCAATTTCAATGAAATATGAAAGCTTCAGTGTAAAAAGAGTCAGTTATGTTAAATCAAATAAACATCTTTCAAGTAGGATCTGAAATGCTTTTATTTTGATCAAAATAAATCTGTATTTCTTGAAAAATGTGGGGGGCATTTTCTTCTACCCTGTTTGGAAGCAATGTCAAAGTCTTGGTCAAACAACACAGTATTAACAAGAAAATTATAATTTTTAAAAAAATTAGTAAATAGTAATATTTTCAAGTACATTTATCCAAAAAACAACTAAAAACATTGTAAGAGTGAGGGTGCTGGTTTTGTCTGAGATTTTTAGCTGCTGTTTGCCAAATGAACACTAGGGGGCTGCAGCACGTTATTTATAAATGCGTCATCAGCGGAGAAGAAAAAAAGACAGTGACGCACTTCCTCTCGCCAGGACACCGATGGGTTGTGTAGGTGTTGTCTGAGAATAAAGGCTTGAAGTTTAACTTCACGACCCGACAGATCAGCGCTCAGTAACAGTTCAGGATTCTTTGCAGCCAAATTCATCTTCGAGGTTGAAGTGCGTCTTAATTTTCTGTCATGGCAAAGGTACAAGTGTTAAATGTTGCTGTTTTGGACAACCCGAGCCCATTTGGAAACCCGTTTCAGTTTGAGATAACGTTTGAGTGCATGGAGGATTTACCTGAAGGTGGGTTTTCTTTTATGGTCGGTAAAAATCACTATATCTTTGTTAGCTGCCCAGTTTGGGCGCTCTTAGGTTTTTGTGAAGTGTTAGCGTCACCGTGAGAAAGCCTAATACGTCAATACGTTGCGTTTATGCATTTTAGTTTACCTGAAAATAACTGTTACCTTATGCTTTGTACGGCTTGTATGCGTTTCTTTATGCGAACTGTTAAAAATTGGCGCTGGCGCGTTTGTGCCGACAAGCCCGCCTTCTGCTGTAGCTGATTGGCTCTTTTACCAGCGCGTCAGTGTTTTCCGACAAGATGATTGGCTGGCGGCATTACATTGGTATGTCAAGGAATTGCCGCGAAATACAAATTCCTGCTGTGGATTAAAATACCCAGAAATAAACTGTGCCTTCTTTTAGATGTAATCTCTCGTTTGTTTTTGTTCATTTGTTTAATTTTTTTGAGAATTTTTTCCTGTCGTTTCTTTCCACGTCTGTGTGCTGCGGTTGTAGAGAATGCATTATTAAATGTGGGAAAACGTAGCCGCGAAAACCAACCATAACAAGGTTTGCTATCAACAATCTGCTATAAACCTGCCTTGGTTTGGGTGCATTTTGCCTTCAACATTAGAGATAAGGTGTTATTTTACGCATTTCAGTGTTCGTATTATGCATGAACTAGATGTTTGTCGTTCAAGGCCCTTTAATTTAAAACATAATCAGTAAGAATCAGATGCAAGATTTTCTGCTCATCAATGATCCATTTGCAGTTATATTTGAGTTTTCACTTAAAAATATGATTTGTCTTAATTCAGTCTGTAAACTGAAATTAATTCCAGTTGGAAAGGCATTGTTTGAAAAAAATAAATAGAGTTGAAATCAAGTCAAAGATGTTTTTAATCATTATCAGTAACTATGAATACTTGCTGCATGTCAGTAGCTGGCATCTTTTTTAGATGTAAAGCTGTTATAAATGTAAGCATGTTTTTTGGGGGGGGGTTTTATGTTTAAGACTTTTTCTTTATATATATATATACATAAGAAAGATAAATTGAGCTTCTGCTTTAAAACTAATTCTAAATGTAGTGGATTTTTCTTAAAGATTTGGTTCACAACATATTTTTCACAAAAATGAATATATTGTGAAGATAACCTCATTAAAACAGCAACATTTAATGTAAGAGTAACAGTTGCTTTCTTTTTAAAAATAGATAATTTTGGACAAGTTACACATTTTTGGGCAAGCACTGAGTAGGGAGCTGAAATTTGAATTTTAAGTCTGTTTTTATTTTTGTGGAAAATGTCCTAACCCTTCATCTCCTTCCTTCCTCTGTTAGATTTGGAGTGGAAGATCATCTATGTTGGTTCTGCTGAGAGTGAAGAGTACGACCAGGTTTTAGATTCTGTTTTGGTCGGTCCAGTTCCAGCTGGAAGACACATGTTTGTGTTTCAGGTGAGTTCCCGATAGACGATGTTTCTTGTCTAATTTTATATTGCAAACCAGTGAAACAGGAAACAGGACATCATCTGGCTTCCATACAACTGACCTGCAGGTTGGAAACTGATTAAGCTTTACTAAATCTGTGAACACAAAATAAGTGCTGCCCTCAGCACTTTTCAAAGTTACTTTCAGCATTAGCAAAATTTTTAAAGTTAAAAGAAGTACAAGTGTAAGAAACCATTTAAAATGAAACTATCATCTAGAGGTGAGATGTCTAGAGATACCTGCTCTTTGGTCAGGCTGCAAGAAAGTGAGAGAGAGCAAGGCTTTTAAACAAATATCACGAAAGCTAAACATTGTACATAAAATTGCTCAGTTTTAGCCTCAAGAAAATGCATACATATGTTAAGGTTTTTGTAATTTGAGCCCTGCTAAGAGAGCCAAATAGTGTATAATTTGTAATTTCATAATTTTATCTATTTACTCGTACATGAACGAGAGGTTTTAGAACCTCTGGTTCTAAAATAAATAACTACTGAGTGCTTTCAACAGGAAGAGTGAAAAGCAATATGTTTGAGCTGTTCTTACATTTTCATACTTTAATGTTCAGAAGAGAAATCCGAATTCCTCACTGGCAAGTCAAAGCTAATCTACAAAACTCTGATTAAGGCGTCAACTTAATTTGTCCCTGTTTTTATTCCCAAGTACTTGATTTTACATTATGGAACAATAAACTCTGAGTTGATGTTTTTGTTTGCTCTGTTTCAACCCAACAGGCTGACGCTCCTAATACAGGTCTGATTCCAGAGACTGATGCTGTGGGAGTGACTGTAGTCCTCATAACCTGCACCTACCGCGGACAGGAGTTCATTCGCATCGGTTATTATGTTAACAATGAATACACAGATCCAGAGTTGCGGGAAAACCCCCCTCTAAAACCAGACTACTCTCAGGTAACTAACAGAGGTTATATTGTATTTAAATGGGTCATTCTTCTGAGAAGATTTTAGTAAAGTGTAGCTTTCTGCTGCCCTCCAGTGTCTCCAAAAGGAATTGTTTTGTGTGAAACGGTTCCTATCTCCTATTGTGTAATAATTAAATTTTCTTACTCTGAAAACGTCTGTTTTTACGCAGGTGTTACCAAGTTTAGATTTTGATAGAAGTTGTATTTTAGGTGATCTTAACTGGGATATGCGTCTAAAAAGGTTAAATCTCACTCTAACTCTGTTAATTTAGTCCCTATTGACATTCAAGACCAAATATCAAATACCCTGAAAAATCCACTTTGGTTGATAATAATCCTGATAATTGATACATCCCTTCGACATAGAAGGGATTATCGCAAAACATATTGCGATACTTTTTTTTTGTCCGCGTTACCCAGACCTACCAGTTACCTTAAATTATGTACTTAAAGCGCACAAGCATACCAAGCCCCTGATCTTTCTTTCCTCCCCGTAGCTTCAGAGGAATATCTTGGCCTCCAACCCACGCGTCACCCGCTTCCACATCAACTGGGAGGGCTCGGCGGACAAGATGGAAGACAGCGAAAACGTGGACCCGTCCCCGAACGTCGGCGGGATGCTGCCCCCGTCCTGCATACCAGGAAAGATGCCAGCTCTTGGACAGATGCCGGACAACTCCATGGACTGCATGTAGCGGTCCAGATGATGAACAAGGAGCTCTTCTTACCTTTACATTCGTAAACATCACTAACTTTTCTAATAACACCACAGACGTCCCATGTGGACATTTGAAGGACAAACGACATGGGACATTTTTTTCTCTTGTGTGGCCCATTTAATGGGATGGGTGTGACCAGCATCGGTTCTTCTCTTGTATGCTTTTCTTTCTCATACTCGTAGATCTGCACAGCCAGAAATGCCTTAATTTATTATTTCTTTGCCATACTTTAATATTCTCCCTGAGAAACGCTGATTCCTCTCCAACTATGTTTTTTTTTTTTCCTTTCTAGCACCAATCTCTGCATCACTGTACATATAGGACAAGCTTTATACAGTTCAGGCTTTTCATTATGCAAAAACATGATCTGATCTGGTGCTTCTCATGAGACAAAAAAATATTCAGTCTTCTCCTGAGAGGTTGCACAACCCCATTGATAGTTTTCACTCGCAATGGGAAACCCACACATTTGAGCAAACCCCAGTTAGTCCACCGTTTGTTTAAAATTCACTGAATTTGATGTTTGTAGGAGAAACGGATCCCGTGTTAATGTCAAGCTCTGTGGTTTAAAAGGCTCTTTGTAAATAATGTTACTTAGCGCTTGTTTTGCCTTCTAGAGAGGGCAATGTTTAATTTTGTACTGCATAACTATATATTATATACCTCCATGTTTTGTTTTTTTAATTATTTTTATCAACGGCGAGGTTAAATAAAGTTGTTTTTTTTTCTGATTATTCCTGCGCCTTCCAGCTCCTTTCTGCTTCGACTGGTGGAGAATGGAAAGCACAGCAACAGCGGTGGAGGAAGAAAAAAGAAAACAACCCTGCCCCGTCTTCTCCCCTCCCCACTCTGGCTCGTTCCTTTTTCCAGTTTCATTCATAAAATGCAGCAGCATCACTTCACCATTTCCACTCCAGCCTCATGTTGCTAGGAAACTGCAGCACAAAATAGGAGGGGGACGGGAGGAGGGGAGCGACTGCTCTTGCTCGTTTTATCTTCGTCGCATCGAGTAACTCCCCCATCCATCCATCTGTTCCCTCCACTTCTGATGTCTGCAATGTTTAAGGTGATGAAGAGCATTAGTTACGCATTCATAATAGATGCAATTAAGGGGAAAAAAATTGCTGAAAATAGCTGTAAATGCCATTTATCTGATAAAAATCCTGTCTGCTTATTGCAGCTTGAATGTTCACTGCATTCCTGTTTAGTTGCTATTTATGTTTAGGTTTCAATAGTAGAAATGCACCTGCAGCTGAAGGCTCATGTTGAAACCAAGTGGACCAGCTTGACGTCTTGTCAACACCCAGCAGATTTCACATAAAAGCAGAACTTCACATGTAGGGAAACGGGTTGTAAGGCATTAATCATCTGGTCGGTTCGGTCCAAGGCATACAGGAACGAATGATACCGATGTGATGGGTATTAATGGGTGTTCGTGTTTTTTGTTACCGACGTACTATTGAAATCATTCAAAAGGATATTCAAATGCAAATCTATGAGAAATTAGCCTTTTGATGATGCTGGATATAAAGGGCTCTCAGTGCTCTCCCAGTAGGTAATCCAGGTGCTGCGTTGAGGGGTGCAGATGGAGGGAGTGGTGGGGTTTGACTGACCGCCTGGCTGTAGAAACACCTGGTAGAACAATAAAAGTAAAGGGGGGGGGAGAAAAACCCTGTTTATTCAAATTAGGGTTTTTTTTCTTTGCTAAAAATCCCTCCAAAATGTGTAAACGTCCTTGCTTTCACAGTGCTTTGTGAAAATGGCAAGCCAACTTATCATATAATGTAAATTCTTAAAAACAAGCATAACTATTTTCTTCAGTAAAGGTGAATATTTATATATGGAGAATGACTCTAAGCTCTCCATAATGAACATTTGAGATATCTCATGTCATTATTGTGTGACAAGGTTTTAAATTTGTGAGTGTTGCGCTGTCATATATATTTAAATATCTTCTTCATAACTTAAACATTGTTCTGGAAAAAGAGTTAGTGTGTGTGAGGGAAGTTGAAATCTGGAATTCAAGGTTTGTATTTCAGTATCCAAAAGGAGAAAACAAAAATAATTTGGATGCTGTTTTGTATAGAAAAAAAACAGTTCAAGTAAAAATAGAATTGAGGATATCAGCTTTCATATTTTGATTTACCTGTACAAGTTATTTACTTGTAAATAACTTTGGTCAGTTCTGTTAGATTGACCAAATGCTTGTTGTCATATCAGCTTAATTAAAAAAAGATAATTTATTTCAACCAAATGAACTTTCTTAAATTGTTTAAAGGCACAGAAAGTGAAAGTAAGTAGTTATCAGAAACCATGGTTAATTGATGGATGGATGTTATTAAAGTTTTGATTTAGAGTAGAATGTGTTCCTAATAATTTTAAGCACAAGTAAATAAAAACTTACAAAATTTTTTAGCTTTAGTATTCACTTTTAAAAAAAAAGCATATTTTTTTAACTCAACTTTGCATGTCGTTAGTTATAGTTCTGACTAGTTGCCATTATTAATACCAACAGAAGGATGTGCAGTTTGATTATGTGGTGCGATGTCCTGCCATACAGGCGTGCGTTAAATTCTGACCAACATATCTAAAAATAGCTCGCGGTTGACGTCACTCAGCCAAACGTGTATCAGTCGCTGGATGCTGGAGGGGACGGGGGTGGGGTAAATGAGTTTTCTTTTTTTTTTTTTTTTTTAAAGCGGGGGGGGGGGGGGGGCGGGCCTTCCTGTCAATCACTGCTCACAGCCAATGGACAACATCGCGCTCACTCAGATTCCCACGGTCCCTACGCATCAAGCCAATGGAGGACGGAGACCAGACACAGTGGGCGCGTGCGTTGTTGGGAGGAAAATAATCGATGACGCTCCTCTCACTCGCTTTTCTGTTAGGGCTATCAGACGCGCTGTCCCTTTGAGGGATAGAACAAGATATCCAATCAGAGGACTCCTGAGCTAACCGCTGCAAGGACGCAGCCAATCATCGAGCGGCTCTTAGCTGTCAATTAACGGATGATTCGACGAGTGGGCGGAGTGTTCGCCAGCCTGTAGTTCCGTCATCTCGCTCGTCTCCGAGGCTACGGGGGGCCGATGTTGATTTGGATGAATACCTGCAGTTGCCGGACCCAGCCTAGGTTGATTTATTTTTTTAAAGCTGGGTTCACCACCGGAAAACGGGACGCTTCGGACTGAGAGTATTGCTCGCTCGCGCCGGGAATCGTTGTTTTTCTGGACCGAGGAGAGGTGGGGAGCCGGGGTGGGGAGGGGGGCTCAATCGGCGGGGGCTGCAAGGAGGGTCAGGCGGAGACTGTATCCTCCGAGCTCGGGCCATCTGCGCCGAGCTCGGTCTGATGGTTCCACTGAAGCCCTAACCAGGGGGCCGGGGGCCCGCGGAGAGGATCTGAAACCCGGCGTCGGCTGTGGATGACCGTGGGGGGAGTGGAGCCGCTTTCCCAGCCTGTCCTCGCCGCGGTGCCGCATTAGCAGCGTCTGTCGGGAATTTTTCTTCTTCTTCTTTTATTATTTTCTCATCTTCTTCTTCAGAACGGGTTAACGTTCCGTTTCTGCTGGATAGAGGAAACACAGAGAAGATCTAAGAGAGATTAAGCCGGCTTGAGGAGGCTGCAGGGCGGCCCAAAGCCACGGATTGCTCGTTGACAGGTTGTCATCATGGGCAACGCGCCCACGGCCAGAAAGGGCAGCGAGATGGAAAGCGGTGGGTATGCTCTCTCTCTCTCTCTTTCTCTGATCTGTACCTGCTCTTCACATCCTCATGAAACGATGAGAAACAACGTGACAGCATCCCGTTAAAGCTTCACACCAGTCAGGCCTTTCCTCCGCTCTCTCCATTCATTACAACCCGCTAATTAGGCTTTAAACTGTATTCGTGCAGCAATTACTCAGCATCGCTTCACTCCACGTCCATATGAAACATCTCGATCAGGAATCGATTTTAGGCTCTGCTTGTGGTACGTTAGTGGTGGCGTGGGATTTTACACGCGACGTACAGCAAGTTTTAGTCCACGGTCATCATTTCGTGAGCGAGTGCAAGCTGAGGCTATGTTAGCCTCTTCATTCGTCTCGTGCTCCGATCCTGGCAAGATCTCAAACGAGCAGCTATGTGTCAGATGTTTCCTGAACACTGTGTGCCTGTTGCTTTGTGGAAATAGATATTGTTGTTGACTCTGCTCCCAACACGCCTAGTGCCGGGCAAAGCATCGGCAAACTGCGGCTTCCTGCAACAAGAACTTGAATTCAGATTGATAAATTCACCACTGTCTGCACACATACACACAGTGGCGTGCAGACACACACCACTGTGTGTGAGGGGGGCTCAATCGGCCCCCCTCACACATGTTATGTTGGAGTTTAACATAACTCCAAACAGTTTTAACATAACTGTTTGGAGTTATGTTAAAACTTTTTATGCTACTTGAAATGGGGGGAAAATTCTGGAATATTTAAACTTTTTGCTAATAAGTCATGAGTATTTATTATCTATGTTTTGTTACAGGAGAACAAACTATTCAGACTAGACCGACTTCCCTGAATAAAAATAAAAATATATATATTACAATGTAACGATGCATTTCTATTTTTTTGCCAAATGATATTTCTTGTGAGCCTTTTGGTTCTAGATATAATTCAAATAAACTATTAATTATTCTCACATTTCTTCTCAACTTTGCTGTAGAAGTTATGTAAAACTATTCAAAGCTGTTTCACAGAATAGAATAGAAATTCCTTTATTGTCCCTCACTGGGGAAGTTTTGGTGCAGCAGCAGCAAAGTGACAGATAATCAAAACAAGTATGTTCACACAAAGACAGTATATATATATATATATATATATATATATATATATACATAAGAAAATAAACTAAACTAAATGGAAAACACTGTGCAAATAGGAACCTGCAACTGGAAATATTCAAATTCATCAACACCCAGCTAAATCTTAAGTGGTTTTTGGTTGTGTGTGGTTTTTATTTAGTTTTTAGTTATTGCTTTTGGTTGTTGTGTTTTTCAAAATGTCTTGTTGCGTGAACTGTTCCATACAAAATTCAAATCGATTTGTCTTTGAGAGGGCAAACTTGCACTAGTATTTCATTGCCACCGTCTCAGTTGAAAATGGTCTCAAAATGACAATATTATCGTTTATCGCAATCATTTCTGGGGCAAGTTGTCGTCCAGCAAAATGTGATTTGTAACCGCGACAGGCCTGGTTGGGAGGCACCACAAAAAAATATTCCACACATCCTTGGACTGGACCTGCACTCGCAGCACCTGTGCTGTAAACTCAATGCAAATTTATTGTTGAGTAGAAAATGAAAGCCTTCCCTCTTTGCACTGTAATATGACATGAAACATCAGAAAGTGGTTTGCATGTCAAAACATTAGCGGGACATGTGCCTCAAGCAACCAACAACACATCCCACTGTGTAATGCTTAAACAAGGTTGCTGTGCAACAAGGATTAGTTAGACTCTCCTCTGCTGTGTCTTCTACGTTCAGGCGGTTTGTCTTTGCAGAGCAGATGCTTGCTCAGCCCATTCTTATTTATTTATGTATTTCATTTTTGAGAATCGAAGCTCTTACTCCGCTCCCAGTTTCAAGAATCAGCTCTTAGAGTTTCCGGAAAGCATAGCATGTTTTGTACCTTCTTTCTGTTTTAAAATAAAAATATCTATCTAATTAAAGAAAAAAAACAACCACATATCAGATTTCTTACCGCAGCCGGAGCACTGAAACATGTAATTACGCTGTCTTTTTGAGGTGTGCTGCATTTCATGAGTATGTGTGTGTATGTGTGTGTGCTCGAGAGTGTTGGATGCAAATTATTGTTTGGAACTGCTTTGCATGTTAGTCAAAGTTGTGAAGTAATGCCACAAATAACAGTGAAGCAGGATGTAGGTTTAGTCATGCGTTGTGTAGTTGACCTCTAAAAATATCAGCAGACTCTGTAGCATCTCTCATTATCTGTAACAACAAACCACTAACACACGTTTCTCCCGTCCTCCTGCAGTCAAGGAGTTCCTTGCTAAAGCCAAAGAGGACTTCCTCAAGAAATGGGAGAATCCTTCACAGGTTTGCATCTGTTTGATTGTACCTTCACCTTAATGTGCAGAAAGTGGAAGACATTGTCATTTATGTTTTTCCCATCTCTGGTTTAGGACAATTTCTGTCTGTCAGCCGCACAGAAGTCTAGAAATGAATAATTTTACATTTTTACTACAATTTCTAAATTATTCGGCTCGTTTGAGTGTAATAAGGTTTGATTGGAAGGCGGACACCCCACCTACCACTCAGCTGAGATTTAAGGGAAAACCAACAGTGACTACTGCATCAACTTTCTAATGACCTGATCAGGGATTAATATGATTAATATGATTCTGCATTGATGTCTTAAAATACATCAATGCAGTTGTTGTGACAATTGCTTTTCATGGTTTACCAAAGTGTTTTCTCTACATTGCATTATGCACTGGCAGGTATTTGCCCAATGGTAAAGATTAGTCAATCAGTTATATGTTTTTTGTGTAGCACATCTTAGCAACCAGGCATTTCAAACATCATAAAAACACGAAAATACAAAGTCATAGAACGCAAGGTGAACATTTGAAACATTACATTTTGCCGTTGTTACACATCAGATTGTTGATTCGTGTTTCATGATTATGTTTCAAAAGCATCTCTAACCAGGTGGGTTTGTAGTCCAGATTTAACGGCACTCGCAGTTTTCTGTTCCAGAAGCTGAATGCTGCTTCTCCATGTTTGGTTCTGGTTCTGGGGATGCAGAGCAGAACCAGAACCAGAATATCTGCGAGGTCTGGAAGGTTGATAAAACAACAACGATGTTTTTATAAAAAAATAATGAATCTTTTTCTGTTGTAGCACAATCACACAAAACGCTACAGAAAATCCCAACATTTTATTGAAATGCTTTCAAAGATGTGGGAGAAAATCCCAAGTTGAGAAATGTTTGAACAAAATCACTGAAGCCACCCTTAATATTGTTTGCTCATTTAAATGTAATTTAAGCATTTTGGTGTCTTAAACTCTGCTGTTTGAGGAAGTTTTAATCTAATAAGATTCCACAATCTTATTAGTTCCTTTGAGGGATAACTACCGGTATTTTGCGACTCACTTTTTCACTTAGCCCGTCTTCAAACTGGGAAAGACCAACAATTGATTCCTGTGTAAGTCAGGAAATGGCGACTAAAATACTCACAGTAAGATTAACAGCATCACTTAGTGACATTTTGGGGTCACTAATTGATGTGACCTCAAGACCAAAGACACCAAAAGACCAAGTGAACAATCTCAATGCCCAGACCTGAAGCCAACAGATGCTGCAGTTGTAGCCATCACCGTTTCTGTTTGCAGCGGTGAATAAAGAAGGACTGGTTCTAAATTTCTGGCCAATTCCAGTTTTCTCTCCAGAGACTGCAACCAACACTGTTTCCAACAAATACAGCATCCTGTTTACATTCCCGCAGACAGTTCTTTATGCATGTTTTCATAATCTTGTAAAAAGCCTGTCTTTGCAGAAACGTATACCAGCAGAGTTTGGGCAGTTCTCCTATCACACACGCCCATTACTTAGAATGTAAATCTACTATTTTTTCCTTAGATTGTATACTAGACCTTATTTTACAGTACTTATCTCATTTTTCTTGTTGTTAAGAATGTTTTTATGTCTGTCTGTGGTCATCCGTTACATGTGTTTATGAAAATGGCTTTTCAATGGCGCCTCCGCCGTCCTTTTTCAGAAAAATGTGCTAACCCTTTCTGTTTTTCACGTGTCCAGAACACTGCTAGCCTGGAGCAGTTTGAGAGGTTGAAAACCTTGGGCACGGGCTCGTTTGGCCGCGTTATGCTGGTGAAGCACAGAGAAACGGGACAGCATTACGCCATGAAGATCCTCAACAAGCAGAAGGTCAGTCTCGGCAGAATGGGATGGGGGTCGTCGAGGTCACGGGAGGGCGGGCGGAGTTAGGAGGGGTTAGAAATGTTATCGTCATTGAGATGCTCATGTTCAGTGTTCCTGCTTGTTACTCGTGGGATACACTGACCTGTTTTTTATGGGTGTTGGGGGAAAAAAGCAAAAAAGGCCTGGTGCTTCGTTCAGGGAGCATCAAATCCAGGTGTAAGGTTTGTCTCAGTTCAGAAATAAAATTGACACATTTGAAGAAATTAATACCTGCTCATTTTATTTTTCTAACAGACTGGTGCAAAAAAAAAGAAAAAGTAAATAATCCAATTTCCCATCCAGTTCTTCTGATCTGGATCACAGGCCTAACACGTTTTGTTTAAATGTCTGAACTGTTGATGTTCACTTGTTGATGATTATGATTGTAAGTCTTCTTTTACGGTGACAGAGTAATTAATTAGTTTTCATACACCTTAAAATATAACTAAAATTGTGTAATTAGGGTATATATTAGGTTAAATGACAGTTAGCTGCTATTCTTGGCCATGGATAGAATAGTGAGTACTTTGAGCATTCTGCTAATACTAATGAGAATATTGTTGTGGCGTAAGACAGGAAGTAGTTGTTGAGTTGTGGTGGTAGTCACTGAAAGTTTTTAAGTTGTTTATTTGACAATCTTTTATGGATTTTTGTTATTGTAGAAGACACAAACGGATCATAAGAACTGAAAGGATTTTGGAGTCATACCGCATCTGGTCCATGACGCTGAAGTTAGCGTCTTCCCTTCAGAAGTGGAAGCCAATTTCATGCTTTATTTTAGGGAATCTGGCCTGCATTTGATCATTTCTGGATAAAATCACTCTTTATAAAAGAGAGACAGCATTTCCGATGTCTGAATTGGTATTACAGCCACTTTAGAGTGAGTTCAACAGGTCAACGATTTTGTATGTGCTGGTCAAACCCGGCTTGGGTTATTCTGCAGATGGTATGTACTGAAGCAATGAAGGCCTGTCATGCTATTCTCACAGTGATCACAATGAAAGAGTCAGCAATTCAAACACGACTTCTTTGTTACTTCAAAACACGAGTCTTAAACTTGGAAATTGTCTGTTGAGCCTGAAGAGCTTACCTTAATTTCCAGAACTAATAGGCAACGTTTTGTTAGACATGCTTCACTTTGATAAGAAATGCAACGGGGTGTTTAAATTTTTAGAGATGTTACACCAAGAGATTTCAGAAAACTCTTGTTTTGACTATTTCAGAGTCCTTAAAGTGCAGTGTCTGATTAACTGCACTTTAACAAAAAATCTCATTGTCTTGTTTTCCGAAACCCAGTATCACGTGACTAACCTAGTCAGCTGAATGCTCAGTTACATTTCTACTTAGCTTAGTATTTAACTGTTTAGTGAAAGTAACGTATTTCAAATAGCTTGTTTAACTCTCAGATGATGTTAGAGTTTTCTTGTAAGAGAGTTTTTGTTGTTGTTATTACCTAATTCAAATTTCTCAAGTCTTTTCTGTGATCAATCTGAGTTCCTTTTCTTCTTCTGAGTTTGCTTGTACGTGTGTCCTCCAGGTGGTGAAGCTTAAGCAAATAGAGCACACTCTAAATGAGAAGAGGATCCTCCAGGCTGTCAGCTTTCCCTTTCTTGTGCGGTTAGAGTATTCATTCAAGGTACGGAGAACGTCTGACGGTGTCCCTGTTTGTATTCGTGGGCGGTCGCGAGTCGGACGTTTTGGCGTTCAGACCGACTGTCCAGAGCTTCTCCTCAAAACGGTCTCCGAAAACGAGTTAACATGACAGAATAAAAGCACTTCAGACAATAAAAGCAAAAGACAATGAGCTAAAACAAAAACAAAAAAACAAGATGGGCGCTCGCCGTTATCCACTTCTCTGCTGTGCTTAATTGAATCAAACTGGCTGCTGCTGTTGTTGTGAAATCCCGCGCTGTTTCTGCACAGCGCTGCTCCGTCCTGTCTGTTTATGTCGCGTCAGTCGCCTCTTTGTATGCAGAGGCAGCATCAGGCGTGAACCTGTTTGTCTTTGCATAACGAAACGATTGTGTGGCACGTGAGCATGTGGAGAAGTGTGAGCTCCAAACGCTTAGAGCTCTGCTGACCCAGCCGCTGACCCCTCCATTTAGATCCAGCTTTGTTTTGGCGTTCACCTCGCAACCTTTACTCATCTTTATCTGTGTACCGTAAGATTTTATGACAATAACAAGTCATAGTTACGGTTTAATCACGTAAGTAGTGAGATGCTCCAACCAGAGAAATGTGGCCAGTTTCGCATCATCGCTTTTGTAAACGGTCTGACCTGCTGAGCTTCGATTAAACAGAGTTTTAAATAAATTGTAGCTTTTCCCAGTGTGATTATTAAAATGTTTACTGGGAACGAATGTGATATTCTACCATGTCCGTGAGAGAACAATCACAGTCATTCAGGTTAATACTGATCTTAAACAAAGACAAAATGTTTTGACGTTTTAATTGGGAAATGTCTTCATCATCCTCTAATAGCTATTAGCATTGTTAGCATTGGTGATCGTCAGTGTTTGTGTGTATTTCCTAGAAATTACAGACCTAAAGCAACAAATGTAGGAAATGGTAAAGAGGCAAAATGATTAAGACCCATTTATGTTGTTGTTTTATCGGTTTCCAAGTCTGGCTACGTTTATTGAGAAATGTCGGATTTCTTCAGATAAAAATCAAGATTTCTGGTAAAATTTGGGCTTTTTTTTTTTAACATTACCTCAGATTCAGATTATTTCCTCTAGTTTGGATTTAGAACATCATTCACCAGAAAAACGTACATTTAAAAATCTAAACATGCGATCATTCACTGCTTTTTTTTATGCCTTTTTCAGAACCTGTAGTTTCTAAACTTGATCCAATTTAGATGTAATTCACTCCATCTTCTACAATCAGAACACGTGTAGCCAATCACAAGCTGTGACCTCCCATTCATAAACTTTTTAAGAGCCTATACAATAAAGAGTCTTTAATAAGTTGGGATAAATCAATCCAGATTAGATTTATTATTGTAGATGTCAGAAACAGAGCTTAACTAAGCTTGTTCTGAAGCCAAAAATCAGAAAAGTAAACTCTCGTGTTGTTTCAAGATTTGTAGAAATTATAAACACCAAATAGCTTAGCGTTTTTAATTTCATGTCCTTAATGGAAGTAAAGCTATTGGGAAAAATTTAGAACTGTGAATCTGGAAAAGAGCTGAAGTTTGAAATGGAAAATTTGTGGGAATCCTGACTCCATCTCATCTGTTGTTTCCTCTGTGCTGCCCTGGTTGATTTTCTGACCTCTGTCGTGTTGTTGCCTCTTCTGAGACCGTAAACCCCCGTCTCAGCAGAACAAAATCAGGCCGGCCACGTGAAGAAGTGTCAGCAGCACTCTTGCGCCTACACAGACTAACCCAGATGAGGGCCGTACTCCAATTATGTCCTTACTCAGGTTAAGCTGTTTAGACGCACCTGGTTGGGCAGGCATTCAGTATCCTTCAGGCCTTAAATAAACCTATTAACGGTCCATGTGTGCTGCTCTGCACACGGATTGAAGTGGCACCAATGAACACGAATCTATGCCACCAGTCATTCTGAGAGGTCCAGTGTAATTTTAATATGTTAAAAAAGCTTTCAATGGAGTAAAATTACAGGTAAATATATTTCATTCTTAAAGCTTTTCTCAGCTCTTATGTTGCTGAGCTGTTGTTCTGCAGCCCAAAAGAGACAAACTGACTCTAGAGTTCACCTTTGAAGCTGTTATTTTTGAGTTTTTGTGAAACTATTTTGTCACTTTATTTGTGTTACAGTCTTGTCATTTAAGGTTTATTTCACCAGAGCCTTAAAGCAGTCAGGGAATAACACACATTAGCAAGAAGGCAACAAGCTTTATGCTCAGATTCCCATGTCTTTTCCCAGTTTATTGTGTGTTTGTATATCTGTATGTATTCCTAATCTCCATCCTTTTATGTATGTATCCAGGACAACACCAACCTTTACATGATTATGGAGTATGTACCAGGTGGAGAGATGTTTTCCCACCTACGAAGAATTGGTAGATTCAGGTCAGTGTCTTTGAAGCATTTAACAGTCCCTCCAAAATGTTGCCATGTTTTTGTTGTTGTGATTGTTGTGATTGTTGCAGCCTTAAATAACTGATTTAGCAGCACCTTTTTCAAAAAGTTGTGGTCAAAGTTGCATTTTTAAGCTTTATTTTGCCATAACATGGTCTTATGAAAACTTCCCAATAAAAGGCAGGATTTTAACAGAGTTAAAACTGAAAATGCAGATAACATTTTCAAGTGCCTTCTTAAGATAGCATACTTAATGCAAATAAAGTCATGTCCTGAGGAGTTGTCAAAGTGCAAAAGTAGGAATCCTTATTGGTCATTCCAGTAAACAGGAACTGTATGCTGTACAAGCAAATCCTACAGAACGTCTCACAAGGGTTTTTGCAGAAAAAAAAGGACAACGTTACCGTTTAACGTCGCACATGCTTTCACCTTCCAGGTGAAAGCTTCTGGAGACGTCGTAAAACAGGAAGTTAACTTATTAACAGGAGGCTGAGGAGATTCACCCAAGTTCCAGTGATTGGTCAGAAAAGAATGAAATACTAAAAGACTTTAAGGTGTTTCGTCGGGTTTACAGAAAAGTTGCAAAAACTGCTGAAAAGACTGAGAAAAAAAATTGCAAATAACGAGTGAATTTGCATTCATAGTTGCTGCTGCAACTTCCTGGAGTTACTGATTGAAGTGTGCTTTCAGGAAGCGTTCAGTAGTTTCTGATGATGGTCATGAAGATGTTTTGGTATTTTTGCTGCGTCTTAGTTCTCCAAAGTTTTTACCAAACCGTTCACTGTCGGTTCCTGCTGTGCTTCTGTTTGTGCAGTGAGCCGCACGCTCGGTTCTACGCTGCTCAGATCGTGCTGACCTTTGAGTACCTGCACGCTCTGGACCTGATCTACAGAGACTTGAAACCTGAAAACCTGCTCATAGACCAACAGGGCTACATACAGGTCAGAGATTTTGTTTCTTCTCTCACGATCTTTTGGTGTTTGCGTCCTGGTTTTCATTTTTGCTTATGTTGCTTTATTTATGTTCTGTAGGTTTTGCCACATTCAATTTATTTTTCTGTGTTGATTATTATCATAGGGGTGTTCTCATATTAGCTCATTTCTTTGTATTTAGTTCCTCAGCTTATTCTTGTGTTTGTGCATTTGGATTTATTTCTCTGATATCAGTTTTTGTGTTTTTCCCTATTATTTTGAAATTGTTTGAAATAAAATAAAATTTTAGTCACAAACTGGGATTTAAAGGGATTAAAATCATCCAGTCCAGACTGTAAAAAAAGTCTCTAATTTACGGTAAAATACCGGCAGCCAGAATTTTAAATAAATTCAGAAATACGTTAAAATTCTAGAAACCACAGAAAACCAAAGAGGGAAATTATGAAATTATGTTCATAATTTCCTAAAAATATGAAAAATAAAATCTAGAAAACTGTCTGGAAATTAAATTTATATTTCTATTACTGTAGTAAAACTGGGAGAGTCTTGAATGGTCGTGTCGCCCCCTTGTGGTTTAATGTGAAATAACAGCACATATTTCCTTCTGCTCCAAGATGTTCTCTCTTCCATCTGTCTCTGCCTATTTTATTTCTGTTATTTCTGATTAAAATAAATGTCTGTCAGCTCTTTTTTCTCTCTCTCATTGCTACTCAGGTTACAGATTTTGGCTTTGCCAAACGGGTAAAGGGCCGGACCTGGACACTGTGTGGCACCCCAGAATATCTGGCTCCAGAGATCATCCTCAGCAAGGTGATCCATCTTCCCTTGACTTTTTTGTTTTGTTTTCGATTGTGTTTTTTAGTCGAAACCTGAAGTGAGGCAATCTGAAAACGCATTAAACCACATTTTGTTTTAACTTCACAACAATATATATGTATAAAAAATGTCCCAGTTATGGTAGATGTTGATCTGTCCTGATTTGTTAATGGAGCTAAAATATGATCTTAGCGGCGACAAATAACACAAATATTTCACAAAAGAGCAAATATATTGTTGATATTTAATATCGTGCTTTAAAGTGAACTTTCTCCACATGTTTACACCGGCAGGGATATAACAAGGCAGTGGACTGGTGGGCGCTGGGTGTTCTCGTCTATGAGATGGCAGCAGGGTATCCTCCTTTCTTTGCCGATCAGCCAATTCAAATCTATGAAAAGATTGTATCAGGGAAGGTGAGGTTTGCTGTTTTCATTTTGCTCTGACACTTAAAATGTTTGGTGTTTTTGACTGAAAACGGACTTCTCCACTCTGTTTTTCTGTTTTGTCTTTTGAGGAAAAAATGTTATTAATTTCCGATACTTTTCTTTTGTTGTTTAAAAACTCAGTGATTTCTGTAGACTTCTTCTACAGTACGTAAATGTTTCGGGAAGAAATCCAGATGTTTCGTGGCACACTATTTAATTTTAGGATTTTTGGTCTTATATAAATAAATCTCACCAAGACTGCATAGTTTCAGTTCTTGTACATAATCAAACTAATAATCCAAGAGTTTGATGTTTTTATAAGATGTGAACCAATATACAAGGCAAAACGTAAGAATTAACATCAAAGATGAAAGTTTTCCTTCTTATTAGAGAAATCAGAATTTTCGGTAAGTAGTTTGTTACACATTTTAAAATCCTTTTAGATCTTTATGTTAATATATTGAATTGCAATATCATATTCACTAAGGACTGCTTGGATGCAATATTTGACAGTATATATTTTGTATACAATCCAAGCAATGGAATGACTGGTCTGTTGAGATTCATGTTCACTGTCTTCAGATTGCAAAATAGTGGTGGGAACGTGATGACAATGGAAACAGAAAAGAAAAATGAAATTGTGCGTTAAGTAGTATCCCAGTTGCGTTTCCCTGATATCATGCAACCCTATTTTAAATGCAGTAAACGTCTTGCACCTGTGTCAGATTTCGCTCCTCGAGAGCCGGTGTCATGCAGCTTTTAGACGTGTCTCAGCTTCAGGATACCCGAATCAAATATTTAGGTCATTAGCAGGACTCTGGAGAACTTGACTGCAGATAAGTCAGCCTTTTGACTCAAGTGTTGGTGAACTAGAGATACATATAAAAGTTTCAGGACGTCACCCCTCGAGGACTGCAGTTTGACACCATTAGAGTGAATCATTTAAAGGCAAGTTCAGAATTGTTTTCATTTTGTAAAAATAAACAATCAGTTGGAAGATGACACCAACAACCTTCGGTGCAAAAACCAAAGTGGATTTCTCCCTTTCTTGTTCGTGTAGGTGATGGGCAGACTAACAGATGAGGATGAGGATAGGCAGGAGTTCTCCAAGGACTATATGGTGTTTGCAGACGACATTGTGATCTGCAGTAAGAGCAGGGCGCACGTAGAGGAAATACAAGATAGGTGGAGGTGTGTACTGGAAAAGAGAGGAGTGAAGATCAGTCGCAGCAAGACGGGGTGTGTGTGTGTGTTTGTGAATGAGAGGGGCACATTGGTAAAGAAGGTAGAGGCGTGGGGTCAATCTTCCAGAGCAGTGGAAGAAGTGTGGAAACGAGGTGAAGAAGTGTGTTCAAGTGGGGTGGGATGGATGGAGAGAAGCGTGGAGTTGGATGTGTGATAAAAATGTATCAACAAGAATGTAAGGAAAAGTGTACAAGACAGTAGTGAAACCGGTGATGGTGTATGGTTTAGAGGCAGTTCCAATGAAGAAGAGACAGGAGGCAGAACTGGAGGTTTCACAGCTCAAAATGTCCAGGTTCTCTTTGGCAGTGATAGGATTAGCAATGGGAGCACCAGAGAGGCCAGGCTGAGATAGTTTGGACATGTGCAGACATGTCAGTAGCTTGGGAGCCACAGGGCAGGAGGCTGAGAGGAAGACCAAACCCAAGATTTATGGATGGACATGAAGTTAGTTGGTGTGAGCGTAGAGGATTCAGAGGATAGCACGAAATGGAGTTACATGATTTGCTGTGGCGACCCCTGAAACCAAAAGAGAAAACAAAGATGAGAAGGATTCCTAATACTCCCATTCACCTGCCTTTTTTTTTTTTTTGGTGACTTTGTTGTGGAAGACTCTTTCTGACACGGTAACTGTGTGTTCACACAACTGCTTCTTCTATTTCCTTGTCCTCAGGTTCGTTTCCCGTCTCACTTCAGTTCAGACCTGAAGGACCTACTGAGGAACCTCTTACAGGTGAAGGCAAAAGTCTAGGAAATTCTGAACTTATAGTAAGGTGTGGTTTATTTTTCCAAGATGAGGAGAACGTTCTTCTCTTGTTTTCAGGTGGATCTCACAAAACGCTTTGGGAACCTCAAAAACGGAGTCAACGACATCAAAGGACATAAGTGGTTCGCAACAACTGACTGGATTGCCATCTACCAGAAAAAGGTGTGTTGATATTTCTACATTGCACACACTTGTATTTCTGCTTGCACTGCATTTGATTGTGATTCGGAGCATTTTATGTTTTTCATTGTTTCCAGGTGGAAGCTCCCTTTGTTCCAAAGTTCAAAGGACCAGGCGATACCAGCAACTTTGACGACTATGAAGAGGAGGAGATCCGCGTCTCCTTCACCGAGAAATGTGCCAAGGAGTTTGCTGAATTCTAGAGTTAGAGGAGAAGAAATAAGGAAAATAGGGAAAGTCTAAGGTAGGCTGGTCAAAAGGGAGACACAAGAAAAGTGTACTGTCTTCTGTCCAAATATAAGCACCAGCTACAAAAAAGAAAAGGGAAAAAATCGAAGAGGTGTGTGAAAAAGAGAGAGGAGACTGATAACCAGCAGTGTTGCCTTTTCTGTTGCGTTTCTGTTGTGTTTTATTTATTGTCGTCTTATTTATGAATCCCTTTATAACGACGCTGTGTTTCATGGGTGTCGGGAGCCCCACTAACTTAGAGTTGCCTCTACGCATTTTCACCCGAGATCTTCCCGTTCCTGCATTCATTTCTGTTCTGTTCATTTCTGTGCCACAGCAAAGACAAGTCAACCAGTCAATCTGCCGGTCATTACATGAGCGTGCACGTACGATACCATCAGTTTACACCGATCAGGTGAATTGAGCAAAACACAACACACGTTAAGATAAATGCCCATGCGATATATATTTTGTCTTGAGTTCACCTGACCCATTTCATAGATAAAATACTTCAAAGGCATAAGAGGCCAAAAGAAAGACGAAACAAAAAGTCAGGTACGTCTGTTGTGCAACTCCATCTATGGCTCTTATTATTGTTAATATATACAGACTTTGTACATATCTGCAGTACTCCATTTTTAAATGTTAGTAGGTACTTAGTGGCTCCAGTGAAACCATATCACGCTAACGTACAGTACAATGACATACGAATACAAAGAACGGATTTCTCTCAGTTTCAATGGTGTTGTGAGAAAAACACCAACCGCATAATGGAAACTCAGGTTTGAACATATCACTTAACAGACATTTATCTCCATAAAGCGTATGGATCAGCAGGTAAATCTCAGAGTTCAGATTTGGGAATTTGACGTTCTGGTTTTAAACGAGTTTAAAAGGAAGAGAAAAAAAGGGACTATTTAGAGTTTTAGTTGGCGTCTTCCACACTTTATCCCTTCCAGAATATTTGGTCAGTTTTGATAAAAGCACTTCCTGTTTCAGCTCAGAGCTAATTTACTACATGAGATTATTCTACTTGTTGAAACAACCGTTTGGCCCCCTGGTTTTGACTTTTAGACACCGTGTGAGGCAGGAGACCTCTGACTGCTTCTGGCTGAGGGTCATCAGTGCTCCAGTCTGTACGGATGGCGATCAGGATGGTGTGCTTTACCTTGATCGTTGCTGTTTGCTCATATCACAAAAGAGAACCATGCAACTCTGTTATCATTTCCTTTGTGTGTGTTCAGGACGTGCACTAGTTTTGCTAAGTTTCATTTTATGTGTATGTATTGATGATCTGAAAATGATTGGTACTCTATTTGTCAAGTTAGAGATGGTTGAAGCACCAGGAGGTGAATATGCATCGGGGAATTTTGTATTGAACATGTTTTTCCTCAGTGAATTTGTTTCCAATGAGGCTATTGGTATAATATTCACACCAGATGTTGCTAGCAATCCAAATAATCTGTACATACAAAGAAATAAAAACAACTAAGTCCATAAATCAGGTTGCATATTATAAAGTTGAATTCCCTTAAATATTTGAAAGAAAAGCTTTAAGACGTCTCCCGTATGTAGAAACCAGTCAAAGTTCTCAGTTGTCATTTTGAATTATTCTTTGATAAAAACTGTCTTCTAATTTCGTCCGGCCTCTTCACCGCTCTCTGATGACCAGTTATTTCTGTAGTGTTTCCAATTATATTCAAATCAGGTGATTGATTGACTTGAGCCATTTTTCTCTCCTCTGGTTCCTTTTCTGACACCAGAGTAGAAGTTTCCATGAATATGTTTTTGGGATCATTGTCTTTCTGAAACGTGCTGTTGCACTCCTTCCTATCTTGCCACGTATGCTGGCATTTTAAACGATACCTGTTACATGAGTCTGAACATGAGGAAATTAAGGACATTTTGCAAAACCTCAAATTCTATCATGTTTTTCACGTATTTGTGCTACTTTTGATCATCTTTGTCTGTTTATACTAGAGACAAATAGGACCAATTTTAAAATGTTCTGCAGTTATGACCAGTCATGTATTGCTTTTTCATAACCACACCATCTTTTAATTTCTCCTTAGAAAGATAAAAAACAGACCCTATGGGAATTAAATTTCTGTGGTCTGAGAGTCCCCAAGTGGTCAAACTAACCAGATCAATCAGAACACAGCAGCTACAGCTAACATGATTTTGTAGCAGCTGCTGCATGTTTACCTGACGTGTGAGAACAACCACTCTCATGTGGCAAGATATATTATAGTTAAAGTTGAATATGCTACAGTGTTGAATGTGTAGTGACTCAATATGCATTTTCCAATCACATAATTTTCTGAGGCAAAAAACTGATGCAAAATATTGTAACAAGGGTATTACTAAGAATATCTTGGTACATTTTTTCCTATAAATGCTGCCAGTACCATATTCTGTAAGACAGGCCCACACTATAATGTTCCCACCTCCAAACGTCACTATCAATATGGTGTTTTTAGGGTTGCCATTTCTTCTCCAAACATTGTGTGTGTAGTGACATTGAAAGAGTTTAATGTTGGTCTCATCTAAAGATGATAAGCCAGTATTCTACTGACTTGACCAAAATGTTCTATAGCAGACTTAAAGCAAGCTAGAGCAAACTTTCCGGTCAATAAGGGAGTCTTATTGACCGGAATAGTTAGTTTTCAATGAGGCCATTGTGGCTGAGTTCATTATTTATTTCCATGATAAAATAAAATTGGATTACTGAAGCTCAGTGAGACCAATCCTTTGCTTTTGGAGACCTGATCTGATTACTCTTTTTTTGTCAGGAATTTTACAAAAAACACTGTGTTCTTTCCTCCTGGTTCTCAGTGGAACATTCAGAAGTTCAGAAATATGTCTCTAACCAGTACTATTTGTATTTTTGCAGTAATAGGGGTGCGGAGGTCGTAAAATTGCTTCTCACGTTTTTCTTGCGATAGCATAAAAGAGAAATTGTTTATGCTCTCGTCTAAATCAGCTGTCATGAATTATTGATAACTGAACTAATATAAGGCAGGATTGCTTACTACATAGTTACAAATTTCAGTTATGTTCAGTTGCCTTTTTCATTCAAGTTTATTACATATAACTTAATTTCTGGAGTAATTTGTGTTGATCTTGCTGTGAATGGGAGTTTCTTGGGTTGTTACAGACATCTAGTGTGAATTTTATGTCAGCTGGACTAATAGAAATGTATTTACTGAGAAGAACTATGTTAATTGTTCTCCTGCTATAGCTTGTTGAAATATCCTTTTACATGTACAGTAAACAACCTGGTGATTTGAAGTTTACGACAAAGGCCACCTCGGGTGTTCGGGGGTCTCTTTGCTTGACACAGTTTGACAGCAGGACATTAAAACAATGTCCTGAGAGGATTAAATTGTTTGTTTCAGGCATTAAATTATTATTATTATTATTATTAAATATTATAGTTCAGATAGGCACAAGGAATTCCTTTCATCATGGTTTTTTTGTCAAGAGTCTCAACTTTGTGAAAAATCTCAGATATGAGAAAAATATGATCGGCCTTTTGTTTGAAATACACATCTGCAATGTCACTAGTCTGTGTGCATCATTTGTAAATTAGAGTGATGTTTGAAACGGCTTAACATGAAGGAATTATCCAGGTGGTCAACTTGGGTTCACAGTATCTTTTACCACAAGTGTCTCTTAGGAGAGACCATTCCCATCCATGTATCTACTGTCTTCCACTTATCCAAGATCGGGTCCAAGAGGGATCCCCAGACATCCCACCCCCCCATAAGCATCATCCAGCTCATTCTGGGGGATCCCAAAGCGTTCCCATGCCAGATGGGACACATAATCCCACCAGGGAATTCTGGGTCTTCCCTTGAGTCTCTTTCCAGTGGGATGTGACTGGAAAACCTCCAAAGGGAGGCATCCAGGGGGCATTCTGATCAGATGCCCAACCACTTCCACTGACTGTTTCGAAGTGGAGAAGCAGTGACTCCACTTTCAGCAACCTCCCAGAGATTCTCACCCTGTCTTTAAGGCAGAGTCCAGCTGTCCTCCAGAGGAAGCTCATTTCGGTCGCTTGTATCTGGGATCTCATACTTTCAGCCTTTTTTCTTATCTTATTACCATAGGTGAGGGTCAGAATCTAGGTCAGTAATTTGAGAGCTTAGCTCTTTTTTCAGCACAACACATCTCAACTGCATACAAAGCCCCAGTCCATCTGTTGATCTAGCATCTATCACTTGGGAACAAGACACCTAGATACTTAAACTCCTCCACTTGAGGCAGAGACTGACCCCTGACTGAGAGGGGAGCAGTCTTCCTTTCTCTGGCCAGGAACTTTGGCCTCAGACTTAAAGGAGCTGACTCTCATCCTGGCTGCTTCACACTCTGCACCGAACCGCTCCAGTGCCCACTGGAGGTCATGAGCTGAAAAAGCCAACAGAACCCCCATCTTAAGTAAAAAATGTAAAAGTGAGATCCTGAGGTTTCCAAACCAGACGCCCTCCCCTACAGGACTATTCCTTGAGATCCTGTCCATGAATATCGGTGGAGTCCAAAGCACACTGGGAACAGGCTTGACTTTGTGCCGAGAATACAGACCCCAGCTCTTGCTTTGGGCATACATAGATTGGATACCCACCCAGACACCCCATACTTGTGAAGAACAGCCCCCAAAATACCTGGGATGGACCAGGTCATAATCCTACTCCAGATCCATAAAACACATGTAGAACTGACAAGCATACACCCTCAGCAGTTCCACAAATTAAAAGATATAGCCCACTGCTCTATGAGCATAACAAAAGCCACATTACATTTCCTGTATCCAAGGTTCATCTATCAGTCAGAGCCTCCTCTCCGACGCCCAGACTAAGCTTTCCCAGGGTGGCTGTGAAGTGTGATACCTCGACTTATTTGATTCACCTAGAAAACTCACCTTAATATCACACATTTTTAAAATATTCCAACTTGTTATTGAAGTAAATTTATTCAGTAAGGAATGAAATACCATGTTAGGAAATAATTGTTTTCAACAATGTAATCAATGACACAGTTACTGGGAGCCCTGTGTTAAGACTTCAAACAGCCACCTTTTTACTATTGTACAGCACAACAGCATTTACAGAGATGGACTTTTGGATGTTTTCTTTTACATAATCTAGATTGTCCAGGTTCTTGGATCTTCGGACTATTTTCAGTTTACTGGTAAAGGCCTGCAGGCTTTTCTCTAAATCATCAGGTATTTCAAAGAATTTATGATGCCATAATTAACAGGCTCACAGCGTTACAGATCCTCCACCGTACTTCAGTCAACATGACATTTGCACGTATTCATACTTTGTTTCAAACCCACTTACAGTGTTTGTTGCTGAAAAGCTTAATCTCTGTTTCATCTGACCAAAGCTCATACCACTGTTTAAGGTCTCAGTAGAGTTTTGTAAGCTGTCCATGTTTCTGTTAATGAAGGAGGGACTGAAAAGGCTTCGTGCCTCACATACAGCTGGATGGCTTGTAGACGGGATCTCATGATTGTTATGGAGACTTGGCGTCCCCAAGATGTCATTATTTTGCTGCAGTTCTCAGTTCAGCTCTGTTCTCTGAATTAAAATGTTTCTATTACATCTATTTTAAAGGGATTGTTGGTACTACCAAAAAGAATGGCTCTGGTAACTTTGTTTAAAAAGTCTATTACATTCTATTATTCAGTTATTTCCCCCACTGAATAAAGGTACTCAAGTGAAAGTTTGGGCTTTCTATTTTTTCTAGTGGGCGATTATCCCGCTGCAGTAAATTCTGAATTCATTATATGTTTTGGATTTTTTTTGTACACTTCTTTCCAAAAATAGGTTTGTCTTGTCGGTACCCTTATGACAAATGCAGTGGGTTAAGATCTAAAAACACTCAGTTCACATCTCTCACATCATTTAACACATATGTGGTAAATTTGTTGCAGTTTAAGCTGCTGGTTTTATTGTGAAACTCTAAGGCAAAAGTGTGTTATATTATTATTATTATTACTGTGTGAACTGAGACAGAATGTGAGTTTGGTCTAAGTTACAGTAAACCTGGAACACTTAATTGCATAATAAAAACACATACTACATCTGAAACAATGGTCCACTGTAAGATTTATTTTACCTTGTGATTCACATTCAACTTTTAGGCCCCTTCATAAAATGACCTAATGTTATGCTTCACATTTGTTTTTCTGTATCCTTGTATGTTAAATGGTAGGAAATGAATTACCACAATAAATCTGGGGCTTGTTTATTTTGTTTATGCCGTGTAAGGCCACTAGTTTGGATTTAAAAATGTCTCTCTTGAGTTGTTATGTTCAGTGTTCTGTCAATTTTTTTCTTGATGAACCTGAAGATATGTTGGCAGACAGATGGCAGCCTTCTGGTCGTCATCCGCTTGCTCACTGATTATAATAGCCTAATTTATAGACTACTACTATCATCATGATATTGTTTACATCTGTGGTTGGGCCATCACATCCCCAACATTTCCTTCGTGTCAGGTTCAGTATGCAGCATCCTGGAGACACTTTTACAGAGACACAACTTCTTCTCAGTGCAGGCACAATGCTGGTACATAAGAGCCTACTGTCGCACTTTTTAGGGAAATGAGACCTCCCTCCTCCCCAGCCAGTGTAAACCATATCGACCCATGCCACACACACACACACACCCCTACACACACAAAACACTCTTGTGAAGGGAAGCATCTAAAGTCACGGGAACAGTGACATAAAAACAAGTGTAATATTTTGCAACATGAGTATCATTCCAATAAAGTTTTACTTGTAAAATCTCCCCTGAACTTGTGTGTCCTTACTGAGTTGTGTGTGTGTGTGTGTTTGTTCGAACAAGGACAAGTTCATGATGAGATGTGTAAATCATCCTCTGGTAAAGACTGACTGGGGCATTGGTTATCCCCCACCCTTCCTTTCCTTGCCTTTGTGAACTTGTCTTTTTCCCACCAACCATGAGTCCAGTGGTTCCTAAGCAGTCTGGAATAGTGGACAAAAGTATGAAATGTGATTTCAGTATTTTCCAGATCTGGATAAGTATAGAGAAAAACAAAAAACTATGAAAGCATATTTGTATTGTCAAATTTCATGCCTGTGTCTTAGTCTGGAAGTTGTGTCCTTTGTTTGGACTTGTGTATTTTCCTTCTTGTATCCTTCTATCCTGTCTTACTTACTTCGGTCCTTCTCTTCCTTTCTCATCATCATTCCTCCTTTCCTGGTGTCCTTTCCTTTTCCCTTCTTCCTTGTGCCTTTAGTTGTATCCCACCTTGTGTCCTTCTTTCCTTTAATCTGCCCTTCCATATTACCTCCTTGCTTCCTTCCACTCTTCTCCAACACGTCTGATGGAAATGCTAGAAATCATGTAAACAGTGGCCATCTATGACAATGAACACATATAAGAGAAATGTTTTCTATCCAGTGGTTTGTTTTTCTTTATGTGTGTTAAAGACGGGCAGCCTTCAGTGTTGCCACATTTTGTCAATGTCTTAGAACCCATGTACATGATGGCATTTATGTAAAATATCTTAGTTTTCATTCTTTATAATGAACTTCAAAGTAAAAGAACAGTTAAAGTAAGACTGGTTGTGTATCTGTGTAAGGCCAAAGGTCTGCAAGCAACATAGATATGCCTGGCAAATATGTGATTAGCTATAATCACATATAGTTTTTTTTCTCAT
This sequence comes from Brachyrhaphis roseni, assembly GCA_903066815.1. Classification (NCBI taxonomy): domain Eukaryota; kingdom Metazoa; phylum Chordata; class Actinopteri; order Cyprinodontiformes; family Poeciliidae; genus Brachyrhaphis; species Brachyrhaphis roseni. The sequence goes on from CAEFZY010066884.1 coordinate 42,397, forward strand.
ATTATTCACTGAAGCTCCAAACAAGTATTAGTCCTGCCAACATTTATATGTGGGACCCATATGGTTATATGATGAAAAATAGGCCCCAGTTTAGACTGTCCAGAAGTTACATAACTATTATAATAACCTACATTTTGCTGTGGAACAACTGGGTAAAAAGTGGCACCCATATGGATTCTAACTGTGTTGTGCAATTTGAAATGATTTTCCTAATATCCATTTGCCAAGTCTGGAATAATGCTACTGGAATGTAAAAAAAAAAACATTTCATAAAAACTTTTTGTAAGGAGATCTGTCAGTATCCATTGTGTGTGTGTGTGTGTGTGTGTGTGGTTGCTTGGATCCAATATTAAGCTTGGCTCATCAATGAAAAATAAATAGAGAACAATCATTTACTTTTAATCATAACATTCTCGTGGGTAATCTTCACATTGCAAACAATGTGAAGACAAATGTCGTCTCATAATTTTACTGAAGAACTTTATCATAGAAGTTAAGACAAGCAACTGGGTCAACACCCAGATCTGAAGATTTCCCGAATTAACCATTTATTTAAAGAACAAGCAGGAATTTAAAACACAATCCAGTCTGAGTCATTTTTAAGCCTGTGTTTTGTATATACCTTTTGAGGAAACTTAAATTAATAAATTAACTATTAACTTGGGGAATGGGGAGGTGGAGGCTGGTCCCCTAATGAAGTTCTGCCTTGGGTCTCAAAAAACCTTGGGGCAGCTCTGTTTCTTAAAGTCTATATCCTTAATTCATTAAAAACTGTTTAACTACACGAGTACGGAATGGTTCCTTTACTCTTAGGAACAAATGGACCAATAGTTTATGTTTTGGACTTTTTTGGGGGTCAGCCATTCATCCAGAAAGGAGTCGCCCTCCACCCTCATGGAAATGCTCAGTCAGATTCATCAAAAAACCCAAAGATGATGGTAAAATTCAGAGAACTTCTATGTTTCTTTGTGCTGTGACGGATGAGTTTTGCTGTAAACCTTCAACAAAGAGTACAGACACAAGGCGAGCTAGTTCCGCCTTAAAAGCTGTGTGCATCTGTTTTGTTGGACGGAGGCGCCATCTTCAGTCCACCTTAAGCGCACAATGTGGCCAACGAAAGCTGGAGTTCCTACAGGGCTACGGCAAGCAGTTTGGGTAAATATTTCACATCCCTAACACATAGTTAGAAGTAAGCTTCTCATGGGTTAATTCCCTACATTTGGGTTATGCAGAGAAACATCTGCAGTTGCAGATGTTTCTGGTAGCACTTAAAACAGTTTGTGTCCTTGTGTGACATCACAGGAAAATCTTAAGAAATCAGACATGGTATCAGAGAACTGTGGATCTACAGGAATCCACAATGTGAATGTGTGACTGTGGCGCAGGAAGTCTAACGTGTGGTGGAAGAACTTGGAGTCAGAAGACCTGCAGTGCAGGAGCTTGGACTCTGCAAAAGTTTGAAGGGCTGTGGTGCAGGAGTATACAGGCTATAGATCTGTGACATGGCCAGTTAGGTGGCCAGGACCGATGGTAGAGCAACCTGAGGTGGTTGACATATATGCCTGAAGATGGCAGGAGATGAAGACAGAGGAACCTTGGGGACCCTTTGGCATCAGCTGAGGAACTTGGCTGGTGGTTGAGGAATCATTGAGGCTGGTGGCAGAACAGCTGAGTGTCTGGAGAGACTGATGGCATACAGGTGCTCAGAGGCTGCAGGCTTGCAGTGACAGGTGAAGGCGTGGTCTGGAAGCTGGCGGCAGTGAAGCGGCTGGACCTGAGGCCGAATACGATGAAGTCTGGAAGCTGCAGATCTGTGATGCAGGAGCTTGGAATCTGCATTGCTGAAGGTGATGTGGCTGGTGACCCTGAAGAGCAAAAAGCGCCTGTCACTTTGCTCCTGACACATTTAGGCCTGTAGCAATAAGCAATTAAATACACAATGAATTAAAACAAGCTCAATAATTTCCATTTGAGTGATTTATTGTTTTTCTCTCTTTCTCTCTTTCTACCAACAACTGGATGACAAAAACCTTCAGTCTGGTGCTTTGGTCTCAATTATTCCTTTTTGAAGAACAAATTTGCTTACAGATTCTTCATAATTCATTTTATTTGTTGTTTTGTTTATTTGTGTTAGATATTTAAAATGTCTTTCAATCTCCCTGTACAGAATGTGTTCTTGCATTGTATGCCATCATTACCATGGTATCACTTGAAAATAGTCTCAAAAGAACAATATTATCGTTTATCGCAATGACCTCTGGGACAATTTATCGTCCCGCAAAATTTGTTACCGTGACAGGTCCACCTGAAGATGTAAGTCTATTCTATTCTTCGTCAAAGATACGGAATATTTACAGCGACGGCTTGCCATAGTCTTCCGTCCTCAGTTCTCCAGCCAGAGAGAGGAGTGGGGAGGAGGGGGGACCGCCGCACTTTGGCTTCCCAGCTCTGACACAGCGTCACCGGTGAAACGAGCAGACGCACTCTCGGGCCGAGCCCCGTCCGCACCCACAAAGGAGAGAAGATGTCCGAGCCCAACAAGTACCGAGAGTGGATCCTGGAAACTATCGACTCTCTCCGTTCGAGGAAAGCCCGTCCGGATCTCGAAAGGATTTGTCGAATGGTCCGGAGGCGACACGGGTCAGACCCGGACCGAACCAGGACGGAGCTGGAAAAACTCATCCAGGAGCAGACGGTGCTCAAAGTTAGCTACAAGGGGTCGATATCATACCGAAACGCGGCCAAGGTGCAGAGGAAAAGCAGAAAACGGAGCGAGTTCGGCGGCGGCGCGGATGCACCGAGGGAGCGGACCAAACCCGATCATCCGAACAACAACAACAACGGCGACAGCGCGCACAGCTTCACCGACCCGGAGGAGGGCGAGACGGAGACGGAGCCGGATCCCCGCGCCGAAACGTCAGTCGGCGGTCACAACAAAAAGCTCCAGCCTGCCTCCAGCCCGGGTAGCGGAAACGGGTGCCTCAGTTGTGGCGCAACAGCGAGCTGCGCTGTCGGGAGCGGCTGTGGAGAGGAGAAAGCAAGTGCGCCGAGAGACAAGGGATTAGGACAGCAGGGAGCGGGGGGCCGCCCGCCGCTCGGAGTCTGCCGCGCCGCGGGCGCCGGAGACCGGGGTGAGGATGTTCCATCCGGCGGAGGGAAGAAGCCCGGTCTGTCTGGAGCTGACACCCGGAGCCAAACTTACTCCGGGAGCGACAGCCAAGCCCAGACACAGAGGCAGACCGAGTCTGGCCAGCCCAAACTTCGACTCGGAGGAGGAACCACCAAAGCGGCGCAGCGCCACGCCAACTCCGAGCTGCGCGAACTGGCAGCTCTGTCCGAGAAGCCCCTCCGAGCGGCGGGAGGCGGAGGAAGGGGAGGTGGGGGCTCAGCCGCCGCGACCCGAGGCCACGTGAAGCCGCTGGGCTTGAAGGAGATCCTGGGCTACCTGAGCAGCCAGGAGCGGCTGTCGGAGGAGAAGCTGACCCGAGGCAAAGTCAAAGTGGTGATGGAGAGAGAGGTGGAGAGGGGCAGGCTGCGCAGGACGCGCTGCGGGAACATCACTCTTCCTCTGCGGGGGACGGAGCCGGACGAGCCCGCGCCGAGTGATTCGTCCGCCGACAGACTTGCGAGAAGCGCACTGCAGGACAAGCGCGCAGCGAAAAAGGTGGGCAACTTATTATTTCTAACACGTCTGTCCCGTCTGTCGCCACCAAGCGAACTGAGCGGATCTGCCTCGATGGGCTCATAAATTAATGATCGGTGTTTTAAAAAACAACACGCGTGGCACCGAGGCGCGCTGGGCTTGATAAATAATTACATCACTGTTCAGTTAACCCTGTTTGTCTTACATTGTTCTTCTCAGTCGGGATTAATTTTTTTCGGTTCCCAGTCTCGGTTCATTGTTACTTCGATGCGTCTTTTCTTTTCCTCTCTCTCTCTCTCTCTCTCTCTCTCTCTCTCTCTCTCTCTCTCTCTCTCTCTCTCTCTCTCTCTCTCTTTTTTTT
>CAEFZY010066894.1:0-15437 GCA_903066815.1 Brachyrhaphis roseni
CTTCTACCGTTGCACCATTGAGAGCATCCTCACCAACTGCATTACAGTTTGGTACGGGAACTGCTCTGTCTCCGACCGGAAGGCGCTACAGAGGGTGGTGAAAACTGCCCAACACATCGCCGGGGCACCGCTTCCTGCCATCAAGGACATCTACAGGAAGCGGTGTCTGAAAAGAGCCAGGACTATCACTAAGGACTTCACTCACCCTGCACACACACTCTTCTCCCTCCTGCCCTCTGGGAGGCGTTACAGAAGCCTACGGACCAGAACCACCAGGCACCGGGACAGCTTCTTTCCCACAGCTGTCACGCTCCTGAACGCCTCCTGACACAATCTATAAGAACTGCACTCTCCTATACCCACACACAACAATAACATATGGACTGTCCTCACACACATACACAACACAGACTGTTAGAACTTCTTGCCATTACTCTTGCACACCTCCTTGCCTTTTGTACACCTGTAAATACCGTAATTTCCTGACTATAAGCCGCGACTTTTGTCACATGATTTCGACCCTGCGGCTTATACAATGATGCGGTTTATTTGTGGAAATTTTTTTTCTAACGGCCGCCAGGGGTGCTCAAGCAGAAAAGGTAAGAATTAGACAGGTGGAATATATGTGTAGAGGAAGACGCAAGTTAATGTAACTTAACACGTCTCAGTGCACAGGAGGAAGATGAAGACGGCTCTCAGTGAGATTTACCAGTACGTTTTTTTTAATCAGCCCTGTTAGTGCTGTGTTACTACCGTATGGGCTCTTTGCACATAAGCGGCTCAATTCTGTCCGATCTGTTGAAAACGGCACTTTACACCGGGTGTTTGCAGGGATTTTCCAAGGTAACAGTTAATAATTTACATCGATCCGAAGCCCCAACAAGCAAACTGGAGAAAGGTTTTAAGATGTACATTCACAGATACGAAGGTGAGTTTTTACTTTCTTTAAACTTTGTGGCTAACATTAGCTTTAGCTGCCGAAGCAAAGCAACGAAGCACAACAACCTGATAGTTTAACAGTAGAGCAGCTCTGGTGTGGGAGTGCGGCTTATAATCGGTGCGCTCTATAGTCCGGAAATTACGGTATATATCTTGCTGAAAACAACATTTTGTCTTATTTCAAGTGTACTAAGATATTTGCACTCGAAATTACTCAAAAATACTTTGTAAGATTTCATGCTTTTGCAGTGTACACAGATGCATTGAATTGAAATTTAAGGTTAGATGAGTTTTTCTTTGCTGCAGGGTTTGGAGCTGCAGGAGACGTCCTGCCACACGGTGGAGGCCCGCCGGGTGGACGAGGTGTTCGAGGCCGCCTTCGAGCGCCCGGAGCGGCTCGGCTTCACCCAGGGCTTCAACCTGCACTGGGGCAACGTGCTGACGCCCTGCGCCGCGCTGGCGGTCCGGGTCTACTCTGACGCCAGGAACGTCCTCTCCGGCATCATCGACTCCCACGACAACCTGAGGAAACTGCAGGAGGACTTCATGAAGGCGCTGACCTGGCTGCTGCTGCGGCACTGTGTGCAGAGGCAGAAAGGTTTGCTGTGGAGCAGCGAGGGCGGGTCGACCATCGGAGGCTTGAAGTCCCAGTCCTCCCAGTTGGTCCAGACCACATGTAACCCGCCGTCCGAGGCTGTCGTGGTGGAGTCCAACATGTCCTCTCTCAGGTTCAGACAGGACAGCTCCAGTTTGACGTCGTTCGGGGACTGGTCAGACGAGGACGACCTGTTCGGGCCTCAGCCGGCCCGGCGGACCGTGGCGTTGGTGACAACGGAGGCGCAGCGGGGACACGCGGCGCCACAGACCGGCGCCTCGCTGCCCGGCTCCGTAGAAATGGACAGCCTGTTTGAGAACATGGCGCTGTCCGCGCTGCAGCCGCTGCAGCCTCTGGGGCTCAGCATCGGCATGCCGGCGGTGGACAGAGGCCGAAACCCAGAGGTGCTCAGAGAAAGCCCTCACCTGAACTTCAGCTGCCCGCAGTCGGAGGCGTTCAACCTGCCTCTGGTTTGGAGGACGGCGCCGCTGCTCCCATCCCGCCTGCTGTCGCTCAGGCCGTTGTTCCCGGAGGAATGGTTTCGCTTCAGCCTGGGGCGCTTCGGGCTGGCGGCGCAGGGGGAACCCCTGGAGGACATGACCAAAGCCTTGAAGGAGGACGAGGTTTTGAAGGAGCTACATGTGAAGGTGGCGCTGTCCTGCCTCATCTCTGTGGGGGCAGAGTCGGCGTTCACCAGCCCCAGTTACATCTACAGGCTGTACTGCGGAGACGTGCCGTGGACGGAGGGACTGGACTGGCTGTCTTCAAGCAAAGATCTTTACCAGCTCACACTGCAGGCCTTCAGGTAGAAGCTCTTGGTTTCAACTGGTTTTAATGGGACCAGAATACAGCTGGGAGATACGGCTTCAAAATAAAATATACGATTTTATCTTCCTACCAGATTCAATATCTGATTTAATTTTTCTTTCTCGTTTTTTTAACCAAAAACCTAATGTTGTTTTTTATGTGCTTGTGTTTTTAACAGCAGTAGAGACCCAAATAGACGTGCAGCAACAAGTAAAATGTAAATTTTGCATAATAAGTCCCTTTAAAATGAAGAGAATAAGTTGTTTTAGCGAGAGTTAAACAAGTTCTGACGTGACCAGCTCAATCCATGTTTTTTTCTTTAAAATATTTTGCTCAATCATTTCAAAGTCCTGCAGCTGATAAAATGTGTCAGCGTCTAATTTTTCTTTTTTGTAAAAGTTTTACACTAAACTGTAACTTGACAAGATGGTCAGCATTCCTCATTTTAATTTAGTTTTTTGTATTGGAGTTCTCATAAAATTACTGCTTAATTCACCTAATATTACAACTATATTCTGGTAATATTATGACTTCAGTCTCATTATTAAAAAATAAAAATTGTACCTGAATTCAAAGTTCAAATAAATATAAGCTAGAACAAGATGACCGCCCTGAACTACTAAAACCAAAGGAGTGCAGTGGTAAAAAATAAGGATTTTTTTCAAATATTATATTCTCAAAAACCAAAATTGTGATTCGACGGCCTGTGTTAGAGACGTGTGTCTGTTTTTCTCCTCCAACAGGTTTAGCTTCAAGCTGCTCTTTGACCAGGCCAGCCTGGGGCCGATGGAGTCCCTGGAGGAACTGTTCAGCACTTTAGAGGAATATGAACGTGACTGGTACATCGGCCTGGTGACGGAAAGAGGCTGGCACGACAGCGTCCTTCAGGAGAAGCCCTTCCTGTTCTCCCTGGGACACGACCTCACCATGGTAACTAAACAATCTCTGCTACATCAACTTAAAAATAATAATTCATACCAGTAACACAGAATTAAAAAAAAATCAGGCAAAAGAAAATGTTCCAAATCAGTTTCTTTCGATAAAATAAGTTATATAACTTCAACAAAAACTGCAGGTGTGTGTCTGGCTCCGGTGAATTTTTGGTTAAAACTTGTTTATTTTTCATTCAGTGGGAAAAGAATCCAGAAATGTTACTCAAGCAACAGAAGAAATACTTTATTTAAAATGACTCAAGTAAAAGTAATAGTACTTTTTTCAAATAAAGTTACTGAAGTAAATGTAACTGAGTAAATGTAACTCGTTACCGCCCAGCTCTGGGACACATTGTGATTGTGGGTTTAGTTTTCAGAAGCGCTGTCTGTTTTCCGTCCTCAGGGAACCTACACGGGTCGGGTCCTGTCCCTGCAGGAGCAGCTGGTGCAGGTCGGCCGTCTGAACGGAGAGGGGGTCAGAGGTCAGTGGGCAAACCTTTCCTGGGAACTCCTGTACGCCACCAACGATGACGAGGAGCGGTACAGCATCCAGGCTCACCCGTTCATGCTCCGAAACTTGACAGTTCAGGCCGCCGACCCGCCGCTGGGTTACCCCATCTACTCCTCTGCCCCGCTCCACTTCCCCTGCCTCTGACCCGGAGTCCCACAGGGCGCCTTTGTTTCAAAAGAAAACACCTCAGTTTGTTTCTCAGCTGTTGAGGTTGTGCATTATTTTCTGTTTGGACACCCATTATCTTCCTCATTAAAGTTGCAGGATGTAACTTTTATAAATAATGTTTTTTACATTTTTGTTGAAACTGTCACCATGTTGCTATGAGACAGAAAATAGGTGAAAACATTAATCTCCTTCACGTCCTCCCTGAGCTACTATTGCCGCTCTGATTGGTTGACCGAAAACAACCAATCAGAGCCAGGAGGCGGGTCTTAGCGCTGTCAATCATTCTCATGTACTCTTACTATAAAGGAAAACCATTTTTCCGACATGCTAACTGGTGTAGCATTCACGACATTCTACGCTGATGGGAAAAAGCTGTAGCAGAGGTTGATTGACAGCATTAAGACCCGCCTCCTGGCTCTGATTGGTTGTTTTAGAGGGCGGAGCATTTCTTCAGTAGCAGCTCGGATAGGAAGTGGAGATCGATTTTTTCTTTTCACAGATTATCTCTCATGACACGGTGACAGTTCCAACAAATGTTAAAGTGACGTACCGCAGCTTTAAAACGGCATTATATAATAATGCAAAATGTAATAAACGCATATTGGATGGTTTTTACATTTAGGTTAATACCGCGAGTTCTGGATAAAACGCAACTAAATGACCAAAGTTTCCATTTAAATGGTCATTAAATCTGCAACATGATTGCTTTATGAAGTACAATTATTAATATGAACAAAAAATAGATTGTTTATTACATGTTAATTATTTCTTTTTTAAATAATCAGCACAAAATGTGAATTTTATTAGATTTTGCTTTTATTATTACATAATGCCTGATTACAAAAACATTTGATGCCAAAATCTGAGCCGAGCACATTTCAATCTATTAGAATTGAAAAGAGAATCCACTTCCTTTTTAGGAAAACATCTGGTTTTATTGAACTTTTTCCACATTTTTCTGATTTCATCTCCATGTCACCAAAAAAAGGGAGGATATTTTGAATGTTCTGTTCAGGATATCAAGGATGTGCCTTGGGAATATCTTGCTCTCTTTATGTCAGTGCTATTGTTTTTGTTTACAATCAGCTGTTTACAGGCGTTCAAAGGAATGTGTCTGCAGATTTCTGTACATAGTGATTTTTATATATGTGTAAATGTACATACTTGAAATAAAATGTTGGCAAAAAAATGTTTGGTTTTTTAAACATCAGGTTACAAAAACTGATTTTATTGTGCATCGGAAAGGTCAGCAGAAGTGCATCATCATTTTTGCTTATATGGTCTTCAGGCAAGATTAAACATTTTCATCTAAAAGAGAAATTACATCTGGGATGGAAGGAGCGCCGAGCTTTCAAAAAAGCTATCCTTCACCCTTAAATCTTTTCTGGTAGACAACAGCCAGCGTCAGGAATGTGGCGGAGTCCTTCCCCTTCAGGATGTGTCGTCTTTCAGGAGGTTTTTGGTTTAGTGAAGTATGCGGAGTCCGCGTCCTGCAACAGAAAGGGCCGCCTGTCAGCTCCGATTTGGCACAGTGGTAAACAAAATCAGAATGGTTCCCATTCAAGGATGAAAACTGAATGAGAGATTTTTAAATTTCCAGTAATTGTTCCGTGGCCACAAGCTTGACCCTGACATTTCTTTAAATACACAGACTTCAATGTTGAAAAATATTCCTCGATTGGTAGATTTCTTCCATTTTCCTCCCATTACGCCTCAAACTCTCCTGAAGCTGCGGGTGTCCGGCAGAGGTACGTCATCGTAGCCGCGCTTCCACCACAAATCTGCGCAAAACCGTCTCAATATTCCGCTAATGTCGAAAAACACAATTATGCAATTCAGTTGTTTACATTAAATAAGACAAGCAATAAAAATCACTCGTGAATAAGTTTGTTCACATTATAAGTAATAAAAAAACAAGCCACATCATAATCCTCCAACCACTTTCTGTTCTCTTCTTTGTGGTTTTCGCCAATTGCAACATCCGGTTATTGATCGTGTGACTCGCGTGATGCGAAAATGTGTTTCCATTGCAGTTTTGAGAAATGCAGTGGAAAAATCTTTATTTTTGTTTGGTTTTGTTTGTTTTTTCAAATCGGTGTGCTTCCATTGAGCAAATTTATTTTTAAAATCTCAAATTGCACATTTATGTGGCCGATGCAAACATATTTCATGTGTAACTACATACAAGAAGTTAAGGTTAAAACTTAAAGTTAATTTTTGTAAGGTTAAAATCAACAGCCATAATAACGTCGGTACAATGTAAACACAAGGGTTAATTATTTATTTTTTCCAATTTATTTGTTCATTAAATCCCTCAACATGCATACAAAGCAGGCAGTTAAACAGAGAATGACCAAATTAAAAATTTTAAGTATAGAGTTGTGAGTTGCTACACCAAGAAGGTCTTGAGTTTGTAAAGAAAAACTGTATTTATATATTAAGACAAATAATATGTCAATATCTTCCTGTTGCTGGCTGCTGCCACTGTTGAGGGAATATAAGATATCAAACCTGTTGCACTAAATTTAAATACTGTAAATCTAGTATTATTGCTGATGTCTAGTGTTAAAGCTGATGTTACTTTTTCATAGCTAAAATAATATCCAACTATTTTTTAGTTAGCTACTCTTGTAAGGTTAAAATCAACAGCTACAGTAACATCAGTACGATGTTAAGCTAATTACAAATAATGCTAATGATGGCAGGTATGTTACACACCTAAAAGCTTAGGAGTGACTAAACATCTGATGTTGACAGGTTGGTATGCGGGGCCCAAGAAAAAATTTGCTTAGATCCCTAAAAAGGCTTGGGACGGCCCTGTATGTCAGGCAGCAAAATCACCCTGAACTCACTATCCTTATGTTGAAGCACGATGGTGGCAGAATAATGATGAGGAGAGCAAAACATTCACTGCAAAAACACTAAATCTTACTAAGTATTTCTGTCTGGCTTCTTAGTGCAATTGAAATTAGACTAAACAAACTTACAAGTAACTTTCCAGCAATAAATGAGAGCTTGTTTCAAGTAAATTATTCCTTCATATTGACTAAAAAGTTCTAGTTCCACTGGTATATTATTACAGCTATAACTTCCCATGTTATAAATGAAATAATCTGCTAATGGAACTAATACATTTTCATCAATATTAAGGAATAATTTACTTAAAACAACCGCCTATATCTTGCAGAAAATGTACCTTTAAGTTAGTTTTGTCTTATTTCACATATGCTAAGATATTTGCACTAGAAACTAAAATTACTTGGTAAGATTTTGTGTTTTGCAGTGTTGAAAACAGACGTACCACACCAGCTTTGAAGTTCTGCACCCTTTTCCTGCCCAGCTGGTTGGTCACGGCCTGGGCCACTGTAGGTGCGTACTGCCAGGCGTAGAAAAACATCAGGAAGGGCTGCTGGGCAATCCACATTTCCTTCACACAGTTTGCAATTCCCACCAGCATCAAACGCACACAGCGACTCGTCGACATCTTGTGCTCCTGGCTGCCGACTACGGCCACAGGCTTAGGAGGAAAACAGTTAGAGAAAGCAGAAACAGCCAAGTAATTGGAGGCATAGAAAGAAAATAAAATGCGTTACCTTGTTTACTTCTTCGGTGAAGGCGTTGTTTACGATGTCTGACTGAACTGGACCCGGACACACCATGCTGATGAGGATACCTGGGAAGTCTGTCAGCTCAGTTCGAAGAGAATTAAAGAAACCCTGTGGACGATAAGCCACAAAACAGGTTCCGGTTACGCTGGTAATTATAACTTAGATTCATGATAAGGCAATAATCAGTTAATCGCATGATAAATTAAAATGAGCTCAATAATTTTCACTTGCACGATGTAGCGTTTTTCTCTTCTCTACCAAAAATTGGATGATAAAAGTCTTCAGTCTGGTGATTTTGTCTGAAATAGCCATTTTTTAAGGACAATTTTGTTTTCAGAGACTTATTTGTTTATTTTAATTGTTATTTCTGCTGTTTGGTTTATTTATTTTGAATATTTAAAATGTCTTGCGGAAAAAAGCTACATTAGCTCAGCTAATTTTGCTAGTTTGGCAATAAATACTGCAGTAAATATCACCGATATTTATCTTAGTATTACACAGAGGTGGGTAGAGTACTCAAAACGTGTAACTGAGTAAGAGATGTGAGGTACTTATTACGTTTAGATAGGAACAAGGCCAGAGCTAATTCTCAGCTTGTGACTTGTTTATTGTTATCATGGCAACTGCCTACCAAGATGGCTCTCAGCTACAAACAATATTATTGATTATCGCAATAACTTCTGGGACAATTTATCGCCCAGTAAAGTTTGACAGATTGAAATCCCGTCACCTGCAGCGCGTGCTTGCTGGCACAGTATCCTGTGGACAGGGGCGCCCCAGCCAGGCCGGCCACGCTGCTGACGGTCACCACGCTCCCTGTGCCTCTCTGTGTCATGTGAGGCAGCACCTGCTTGGTCAGAGACACCGTGCCGATGAAGTTCAGCTCCATCAAGGCCTCGTAAACCTCGACGCTGGTCTCCAGGAACAGGGAGCGCTGGCTCCGGCCCCCGTTGTTGATCAGGACGTCAATCTGAGAAGGAGGTTTGGGGAATGTTGAGAGTTTAAAATCTAAATTTCAGAAACACACACAGCGGAACTGACCCTGTCCTCACTCAATCAACCAATCAAGTTTATTTGTATAACAAATAACTCAGTGTTTCGGCTGTTTTGCAGTTTCCTGGATGTTTGTTCCAGATTTGTGGTGCATAGAAGCTGAATGCTGCTTCTCCATGTTTATCATTATATCTCTATTTGGTTAAATAACATTAAAAACTCCACATAAACTGCTTTACATTTAAGTATTCCAGTATGTACAGATATACGTACTGAAGGGTGTTCCTCAGGTGTCAGTCCTTGGACCACAGCTTTTTGTCATCTACATTAGCTGTGCTTCAGTTAACCATAAAAGTGTGCAAACATGAAACTACGAAAATTAAATTCCTTAATGGAAACACCCCAATTTAGAAAAAACAACAGTTTTTGCCCTAGGATGAGGTTTTTCTGTCGTATTAAAATAGATTTATTTTGCGAAACTGTAAGTACATTTTGTTACAGATGCTTTTAAAACCTTTCCTTGAGTTTACTACATGCTTTTTTGTTTTAAATAGTTTTAAATGTCTTACCCCTCTTGTAAAATATTTGTATTCTCAACTAGTTTCTTGGTTGGGAAAGGAGATAAGAACACTTTTCTCCTTTGGATGCAAAAAATGTGATGATCTTACATATCCAAAGTATTCAATCACAGCTTTTGTTTTTTCCTCATGCGACTTCCTGTCCAACAAATCAAGAGGAAGAACAAGAACGTCTTCGTCTGTGAGGCTGGAGATCTCTTGAAGAAGACATTAAAAAACAAACTTGTTATTTTAGTTTAAATATAAATTCGTGGATGTTTAGGAAAGTTATTTGAAAACTGAATAACTCACCCAGACATTTTTGTTTAACTCGGTTCAGTTGGTCTTCACGGCGAGCAGACAGGACAAGTCGAGACCCGCATTTCGCCAGCTGATAGGCCAGTTCTTCTCCAATCCCACTGGAGGCTCCGGTGACCCAGACCACCAGCCCCCTCAGCTTGGATTCTGGGAAGAACAACAACAAAACAACTTTCGCCTGGAAAATATAACATTTTAATTCAGAAAGAATTACATTAAAACTATTTACCATATTAAAATATGTCTATTACTTACGTAAGAAATCCTAAAGAGAAAGCTGGATCTGTAGTTATGTTCACATTTTTCAATATTTAAGTCTTTATTTTAGAGTTCATCACGGAAAATCAACAGCTCTAGTAAGTAAATGAATATGCTCAACTGGTTTAACCCATGGAGTTCCCCAGGGTTCAGTGTTTGGGCCCATTTTTTTCATCTTTAGGAAACAATATTTTATTTTGTGTTTTAACTTTATCTCTTTGAAATAATTTTTTAAAGGCTTTTATAGAAATACTTAGCAATAAAATTAAAAACATAAACAATAACACTAAGAAAAACTATCAGCATATTAATTCATGTTACACATTTTATCAATATTTATACAGAACCTGACAACAATTCAGTATTAAATATAAAAACATTTTGCAGAATCTGGTTGACTGCAAAGTACAAATGACTTAGACTCTTAATTAGTTTTAATCATGGTTAACTTCCTGTTTTTTGAGGACTTTATTTTGAAGGGACAACTTCCTGTTTAACTGTTAGCTCCAAAGGCAGCATAACGGGGACAAAAGAGAAGTTGTAGCGGATGTTACGTGACAATTGTGCATTTGCTATTCTGAAAAATACCGATTTTATTGGCTATCCTGGTTTTGTGAAACAGTTTTTATCTTCAACATTTGTTGTGTCGATCCAAAACCCTCCCACAGCTCCCACAGTTCCCAACGTCCGGATCTCACCTGGTTTGTGTCCGATTAAGCTAGCTAGCTGGAGAGTTAAATCTGCGTCCCCAAAAATAAAACACACGACGTGGACGACCAAACACAGAAGAATAAAACTCCACAGGAGGGAGCAAAAGCACCAATCCATTTGTCAGAAAAGGAGTTTAATACGGAGAATAAAAAAAACAACTGCAGAGAGGAAGAATCTGCAATGACGTCACTTCCTGTACTGTCATATTTTCAAAATTAAGATCGGTCTATTTAGCTAACTAGTTATTAAACTTTTTCCATACATGAGCACAAAGTGCTTTATAAATCTGAAAAGTGTGGAATACATTTTTATTAAGCCCCTCTGAACCAACTACAAATGAGCCACAGCTAACTAGCTATTTTTATAATTGCTAATTTGTACCACTATAAACCATTTCTTGTAATTTGCTGTAAGTTATATGTCACGTCTGTCCTTCCATGTGCACCTCAATTGTTTTTCTTTAATTTTCTATAATCAACAGATGAAAATTAGTCCTTGTAGCTAAATCTGGCACACATGGTTGCTTTAATAGACTCCTGTTAATTAGCATGCACTATTCTTTGTTAAATAAATTAACATTTTTGGGTTATGGTAGATTTCTTCCTTCGCACATCCAGAGACAGAAATATTCAACTGGATCGGTGGAGAACATCTGTGAACATCCATTTTCAGGTCTTACCACATATTCTCTGTTGGATTTAGGTCAGGACTTTGACTAGGCCAAAGTTCTCCATGTTCTGCCACACACCTGATCTTAATGAATGGACGATTAACACTTCATGTCATGCTGAGGAGGTAATGCTTTTATGCATTTAGCTCCTTCCTATTAATATTAACCAACTCTCCTGTCTCTTCTGAAGAAAAGAATGCCCACAGCATGATCCTGCCACCACCATGTTTTGATTTAAGGATGGTATGTTAAGGTTGATGTGAATTATTTTTATTTCTTTATCTTCCTACATGCAATCAGACAAATTTAATCTGATAATAAAAATGTTATAAAATGCCTAAAGTTTTAATTTTGGGGCATTGTATTTGGAAATATTTCACGTCTTACTGTTTATATACACAAACATGCAGCCATGGCAACGACATACCACACCCTAAACGCCTGCAGGCTATGCACTAGCATTAAAACTGGACTTGGTTCTCAGCTATTCAGTAAAACAATTTCTTATAAAAAGGAGCACAATTTAAAGCATCAATGTGCCTTTGCAATACAAAAATATGATATGTTATTTATCATATGACTGTATCATATGAGTGTATTATTAGGAAAGACTGCATGTTTGTGGTTGTTTATTGCTGTTTCCTGGAAAGTATAAAACATTTCTACAGATTTGAAATATTTTAAAGATTAAAATTTCATCTTAACAGATTTTACATGTCACTAACAGAATCAAAAAGTTGCAATTATTTCATTTTTTCAGGCATTTCACATACTTCATGATGAGTTGTGTCATTTCTGTTATTTATCTGGTGTTTATTATGGCCATCCTCTTCCAGTTGTTTGTCCCATATCAGTGATTGGCTTTCCAGTAACTTTCTGGTTTTAAACACCAGTAAGACAGAAACTATGATTATTGCTCCCAGTCACTTACACAACAATATCAGTCAGACAATTGCATCCTTCTGCCCGTTAGTAAAATCAAAGGTAAAAAATCTAGGTGTCACATTTGATTCATCATTAGGTTACATATTACGGCTGTTTCATGTTCTTGTTTCTTTCATTTAAGAAACATTTCTAAAATCAGACAAATTGTCTCCAGCGTTGACCTTGAGAAAATCATTTATGCTTTTGTATCATCTCGTCTAGACAACTGTAATGCCCTTTTTACTGTAATGCCTGGATAAAACCTCAATTTCACGTTTGCAATCTATAGAGAACGCAGCAGCCAGACTTCTCACCAAATCCAGTAAATCCTGTCATATCTCTCCTGTTCTATATTCATTAAACTGGCTCCCAGTTGATTTTAGAATTTGTTTTAAAGTTCTTGTGCTGACATACAGAGCAATACACGCTCCTGATCATTTTTGTCAGCTTTTAACTAAATATTCTGCTGCTCGTGGTCTTTGTTCTCAAAGTCTGAATCTTGTGGTTGTTCCACGAACACGGTTAAAAACTAAAGGGGGCCTTTCAGTCGGTGGCCCCAATGCTGTGGAACAGTTTGCCCTTGCAGCTCCGTTTTGCTGACTCTGTGGAGATTTTTAAAAAGCAGCTAAAACATTTTTATTTTCCCAGGCCTTTATCTCTTGATTTTATTGTGTTTCTTATGTTGGTTTTATGTTTTGTGTGGTTTTAAGGTTGATTTATATTGTACAGCGCTTTGGGATTTTATGTCTGTGAAAAGCGCTTTATAAATAAACATTACTTACTTACTATTAATGAAATTACACAGTTTCAGCTAAATACATGTCGTAACTGTTGAGTCTGGTGTTTCTTAATCTTCTACTCTTAGTAATAAATAATACACCATGTTGAATTATGATTCTTCCAAAAAAAGTAATGAATCTGGTTGGTGATGTCGGCCTGCTGCTGCTATTTTAAACGCAAACTGTGAGTACAGCTCAGTGAGAAGTTTCTTTAAAAAATCCAGTTAATTTTAGACACATGATGTGCATCAGGGCAGCTCAGCATGCTATTTGAAGTGTATGTACTGGGACGTATCCTGTTACTGGTGGTGTCCCACTCAGGACAAACAGTCCCCTGGCAGTCAGGATGTTCATGCTGCTATATGTCTAAAATGATCTTACAGCCTCACAGAACTGATTTACATTTTTAACGCTGTGTCCTCTTCAGAAAATCACCCAGAAGTCAATAAATGTATTCATCCTTGAGCTCTCAGTTTTCTTGAAAAAAGAGAAATAAAACCAACTTATTAGGCCATATGAAGACATGAGATGTACAGGATGTTCTACGCTGCCCTGAGTTTAAAGAGGCAGTGGCAGCTTTTTTCCTTTTCACTTAATAAATGCATAGATTTTGTGCATATACACTTGTGAAAAAATATGAGATGTTAATTTTCTTTATGCAGAGATCTTTATTCATCAGCACACAGAGTTTAGAACATTCACAACAAAACAGAATGAGCTGTTTTAGGGCGTCTTGTCACTTTAAATCCAAATAAGCTGCTGGAACTCAACATTTACACTCATACGTGAAAATGGCTGCTAAAAGATGCGCAATTAAACAGCCGTACATCTTTGAAAAGCAGAAGTGGAGCCTCCTGCACAACCAACAAGAATCCAGCAAGTGGTTCCTGGATGGTAAGTCAACAGCCATTGTACAGCACATACAGCAATAAAACCAGCTGACCAAACGTGCTGGAGCTCAGCTCGGGTTGCTAGGTGACGGGCTGGACTTTGCTGAGGTTGCTAGGTAAAAGCTCAGTGAGACTCAACAATTGGGAGGTTTTTGAAACTGCTGATTTTCCAGACACCAAAAAACTTTAACTTCTTATAAACCAAACCAGTAAAATGAAGTGGTTTGTTTTATTGCTGTTTCCAGGGAAAGTATGTTTAAAAACAGCCCAAGCCAACTTTTAGGCTGTTTTGGAAGAAATTTAGACCCAAATGGAAGTATAAAAACATGGGAAATGTGAATTTTGCAGCTTATCTTTAATATGAAATATTTCTGTGTGTAAGTCTGAAATCTTTGTTAGTGTCCTGATTTTCCCATAACTTCACACATTACAAAGAGATTAAATTTTTACTAACCCAGGAATAATTCACATTAAGATTTCACTGGTAGCAATAAAAATGCTGCAGTTCTCTTTCTGTGATGAAATTTAAATTGTGATTGTGACTTTATGTTTTCATGGACACTAAGCTTTGTGCGACCTCTGAGAGAGCGTGTCCTTGTTTTTGTTTTGGATCAGATTAAGGTTCAGATAAGTTCAGCTGAACTGAGGGGTTTCAGTCTGACAGGAGCTCCAAGAGGGCGAATCTCCTCTGCACCCACAGAGCAGAGGTTACATAAGTGACCAACGCCGAGTTGCTTTCCGACAGATCAGCACATAGGAAGGAAAATGAGCTTTTACAGAGTCACAGAGACTCCGGCTGAACAAAAATGTTTTAATCTAAAGGTTGGCAGAGATGCTGCATCGATGCTAATATTTAATTTTTTTTTTTTACAGTTTATTTTCTCTCTCATTATACTAAATAATTCAGTTATAGATATGTATAATCTGGGCTTTCCACCCTGACTTGGATGCATAAATATTGACTTAAACAAGGATAATTTGTCTTCAGGTTTTAATTTATTAATTTATATATTTTGTTTACTTATTTATTTATTTCAAGTAGTTTTTTAAAAAAATAAAGAAATCAAGAAACCAGTAAAACAAGAGAAAACATGTGCGTATATAAGCACATAAGCAAGAACTAAATAATTAGTGAACACTTATTTAATCTGACCTGTTGTCTCAATTTAATGAAATATATTGCTTACCGACTCAATAATTATCAGAAATGTGTAAATAAAAACCTGTTCAATTTACAGTGCTAAAGAACCAATAAATCAATTAGATTACACAAAACAAAATGATTACGAACTGACTCTCATTACCGGACAGAATATATGGTAAATCTACATTTACATGTTTTTGTTCTAACATCAAGAACAACATAAACATTTTTGATTAGTTACATTGTTAAAAATGTTTGGACTGTCTGAAATTATTAAGTTGAATTTGACCAATGATAATGAAAGTAATGCTGCAAAAACTCTAAAATCTTAAAATATTTATGAATGAAGAGCATGAATGTTTCCCGAATTCTCTCTCTCTCTCTCTATGCGTGTGTGTGTGTGTGTGTGTGTGTGTGCGATCTTATTGATCTTGTAAAGCGGCTGCATTATTTAACAATTTAAGTTTAAATGAAGCTCTCATTTTCAGTTATTTAGATTACATAATGTCAAAACCACATAATGTCCATAATCTCACAATCAGTAGCATTATGTAACCACCTTAATTAGGGTGAAAAAATTATATATATATATATATATATATATATGTGTGTATATATATATATATATATAGA
>CAEFZY010066895.1:0-18175 GCA_903066815.1 Brachyrhaphis roseni
AAACTGGAGACCAACTGGACACAAACTGGACACAAACTGGAGACCAACTGGAGACCAACTGGACACAAACTGGAGACCAACTGGACACAAACTGGACACAAACTGGACACCAACTGGAGACAAACTGGAGACCAACTGGACACAAACTGGAGACCAACTGGACACAAACTGGAGACCAACTGGACACAAACTGGAGACCAACTGGAGACCAACTGGACACAAACTGGACACAAACTGGAGACCAACTGGAGACCAACTGGAGACCAACTGGACACAAACTGGAGACCAACTGGACACAAACTGGACACCAACTGGAGACAAACTGGAGACCAACTGGACACCAACTGGAGACCAACTGGACACAAACTGGAGACCAACTGGACACAAACTGGACACCAACTGGGATGGCTCCAGCAGACAAAAGCAGCATTCTGAATTCAAAGCTCAGATTCAGGAAATATCTGAAAACATCACATCATCATCATCATCAGCTGAAGCTTCATTACTCAGCTTCACGTTAATATGTTCCTGGCAGAAACTTGTCCTAATCAAATCCTAAAGACATGTTTTAGGTGAGAACAGAAACATTAACCAGGACAGGCGGCTGATACAATATGTCAGATTTATTAAACTGTAAAAGTTTCTTAGGCCAATTTGAATATCTGGGAATTTAGATAAAAATCTATAAATGAACTTTGACACAAATAACAAAATAAGTAGAAAATGTTCTTATTGACTTTAATAAACTTTCATCTGCGCTGATTATGACTGTATTTATATTATATGTATATATATTTCTTTCTCAATATTTACACACGATGACATCACTGCATCATTTTCAGGTTTAATCTTATTTTTACTGTTTTTACTTTCAGCAGGTTATTAATGTCAGTTTATTTGTCTCAGTAGTTTTGTTTTATATTTATATTAACTCAGATAAAGAAACTAAATTATTTTGTTCTTGGTTAGTTTTGTTTTCTGTGATTAAAGAAACAAAACAAATCAGTCTGGTTCTGTGTGGTTCTGTGTGGTTCTGGTACCAGACTCCGATCTTCAGGCCCGCCTCAGACTCCAGGTAGAAGTTGTGTGTGTGGTTCAGTCCCTGATCCAGAGGTCGCTTCAGGTCGATGAAGTACGGCATCCTCACTGGGACAAAAAGCACACACAGGTCACATGACCTCTCTGGCAGCTCGCTATTGGTCTGTTTGTTTCTGCAAAACCCGGAGCGTCGTTATGAGCAGCAGGTTCTGATTGGTTCTGTTCAGCTGAAGCTGCAGAACTCTGATGTCCCACGCTGCCTGAAGGCAGCACAGGAAACAGGAAGCAATTCACTACATGGATGAACAGGAGCATCGATGAAGGCCGCTCCATCCTGGAGCAGTGTATGTTGGGTAAAACACCTGAATTACTCCCACTAAATGGACCGCGGCTTCATGCTAACAGCTTAGCTAAACATCTGTCCAACACCGCCCCCTGCTGGCTGCCATGCAGCGCAGAACCGGCCAATCAGAGCCAAGCAGCATAGAGCTGGCCAATCAGAGCTCAGTTAAGGTCCAACTAAAACTCACCGAAGTTGAGGAAGACGAGTTTGGCCTGGATGGAGGGGAAGAGCCTGATGATGAAGGGGATGGAGACGTAGACGAAGAGCAGCACCATCATCATCCTCTTTATTTTTCCCAGCAGCCCCAGCCTGAGGAGAGAACAGCCTGCATCAGACTACCAATCAGGAAGCTTCCAGCCTCAGCCAATCAGAGCTCAGCACACGGTACCAACGCCCGCTGTAGCCGGACAGAGTGGAGCATCTCTCCTCAGACACAATCTCTGTCTCAGGCCAGCAGCCTCAGATGGTTCTGATGGTTCTGATGGAGCGACCCGGTGAAACCCGACCCGACCCAGACTGAGCGCGCTCAGAACCGATCAATAATTCATGGAGGAAGACAGAAAGACCAGCAGGATGCTGCTGAGGAGGACCGGGTCTGGTTCTGGACGGGTTCACTGGGAGGATCATGATGAAGCTCTGGGTCAGTCGGTCTGTAAAGAGTTACTGGACCGGACTGAACAGATCCTTAGCAGTTCTGTTTGGATCCAACAGCGGGTCATCTGAGCAGGAAGGAGTTTGCATCAGAACCCGTACCGGGCCCGTCCTGTCTGGTTACCAGAAACTGTGCAGATCCAGTTTCTGGGAAACAGAACCAGAAACTGGATCTGCACAGAACCAGTAAGCCGAGCCGGCCAGCAGCTGGCAGCATCAGGTCCAAACAGAACCATAGAAGAACCTGCTGCCCGACTGGTACCAGTCAGAACCGGTTCTGACGGACTCCAGAACAATGAGGAGGATTTACTGGGTCACACCTGATGGAGGGTTCTGGTTCTGGTTGGATGAAGACTCCTTGGTCACCAGAACCCGGCTGTATTTTACTGAGGTTAAAGGTTCTGAAGGTTCTGGGTCTTCTTCAACCGGAGGATATCAGAACCGGGCCTGGCCCGTCCACAGCCAGTTGGACAAGTCCAACCTGGCTAGTTGGACTGACCAGGTTCTGGATCTGGTGGTTCTGACTGGGTTATCAGGAGGGGTGGGGCCAAGCGGTCAGTGAACGCATCACGGAGGCTGCGTTCAGGGTCACATGACGCCGAGTCAGACTCCAGACTTCCTGTTCTGCTCTCAGTTTCACTTCCTGCACTGGGTCAGAACATCTGGACCTGAGCAGCCCGGGCCCGGATCCACTGAGCAGAACCGACCAGAACCGGGTCAGGTTCGTCCAGAAGGTTCTGCTGCGTCCTGATCTGATCTGAGATCAACTTCAGGAGGAAGAGGAGGAGGAGGAAGATCACGTGACCTCCTGAGCCGCTGAGGTCACAGCTCCGTCTGGACAGAACCAGCCGGCCCGGTCCAGATGGTCCAAATCAGCTCAGAACCGCATCTTTGGTCTGAGCGCCTCAGTGTCAACATCAAGACTTAGAAACATGTGCTCCTGTCTCTAAATGTCCCCTAGTGTCTAAATGTCCCCTAGTGTCTAAATGTCCCCTAGTGTCTAAATGTTCCCTAGTGTCTAAATGTTCCCTAGTGTCTAAATGTTCCCTAGTGTCTAAATGTCCCCTAGTGTCTAAATGTTCCCTAGTGTCTAAATGTTCCCTAGTGTCTCTAAATGTCTCCTAGTGTCTAAATGTTCCCTAGTGTCTCTAAATGTCTCCTAGTGTCTAAATGTTCCCTAGTGTCTCTAAATGTCCCCTAGTGTCTAAATGTTCCCTAGTGTCTAAATGTTCCCTGGTGTCTCTAAATGTCCCCTGGTGTCTCTAAATGTCCCCTGGTGTCTAAATGTCCCCTGGTGTCTCTAAATGTCCCCTGGTGTCTCTAAATGTCCCCTGGTGTCTCTAAATGTCCCCTGGTGTCTCTAAATGTCCCCTGGTGTCTCTAAATGTCCCCTAGTGTCTCTAAATGTCTCCTTGTGTCTAAATGTCCCCTAGTGTCTAAATGTTCCCTAGTGTCTCTAAATGTCCCCTAGTGTCTCTAAATGTCCCCTAGTGTCTAAATGTCTCCTAGTGTCTAAATGTCCCCTAGTGTCTCTAAATGTCTCCTAGTGTCTAAATGTTCC
The DNA here is from genome assembly GCA_903066815.1 of Brachyrhaphis roseni. Lineage (NCBI taxonomy): Eukaryota > Metazoa > Chordata > Actinopteri > Cyprinodontiformes > Poeciliidae > Brachyrhaphis > Brachyrhaphis roseni. The sequence goes on from CAEFZY010066895.1 coordinate 3,594, forward strand.
CTAGTGTCTCTAAATGTCCCCTAGTGTCTAAATGTTCCCTAGTGTCTAAATGTTCCCTGGTGTCTCTAAATGTCCCCTGGTGTCTCTAAATGTCCCCTGGTGTCTAAATGTCCCCTGGTGTCTCTAAATGTCCCCTGGTGTCTCTAAATGTCCCCTGGTGTCTCTAAATGTCCCCTGGTGTCTCTAAATGTCCCCTAGTGTCTCTAAATGTCTCCTTGTGTCTAAATGTCCCCTAGTGTCTAAATGTTCCCTAGTGTCTCTAAATGTCCCCTAGTGTCTCTAAATGTCTCCTAGTGTCTCTAAATGTCCCCTAGTGTCTCTAAATGTCTCCTAGTATCTCTAAATGTCTCCTAGTGTCTCTAAATGTCCCCCGGTGTCTCTAGTCTGACCTTCCAGTCCAACCAGCTCAACAGTCTCACTGGAACCAGTCTGACCAGTCTTGCCAGAGCCTCTTTGTCTCTTTGTCCTCTGAGGTCCCACCCAAACTTTAAAACCTTAAAGATTTTAATCTTTTTAATTATTCAGTTTATATTCTTCACCATTTTATTTAGACTCCCCTCCCCCACCTGTTTCCCCGGTGCTCACCTCCTGAACGGTCTCTTCCCCATCCCCGGCTCCTCTCCCGGGCCCTGTCGGCCTCGGGTCGCCGGATGCGCCGCCGCTCTGCCGGGTCGCTGCTTCAGCTCCGGGTCGCTGTCCTTCTCCGCGGTCAAGGAGCTCCGCCTCCGCATCACTGGAAGCGGCAGAGAGAAGGCTCGTTACCCGGGGGAAGGTGACCGAAAAGCGGGGCCGGTCCGCGATGAGGAGGCCTGGTTCTGGTCGGCGTGGGAGCGCTGAGAGGCGGTGAGAGTCAGACCGAGCGCCCGCTGGAGCCGCACTGACATCCGCAGAGAACAGCTGATCAGAGCCGAGGCTGCCGCAGCCAATCGGGAGGCAGGCACCAGACCACGTGGTCAGAGCGGTGCTGCCTCCACTGTCTCTGGGGAAGCGTCGGAACAATGGCTTCCAAAACAAAACCAGCGCTGCGCTCAGGCGCATCTCAGAAATTTTTAGTGAATTTAAGGCTCATTAAAATTAATTAAGACATGAAACATGTATGTAATTTAATAAAGAAGATACATGAATGATATGTGACGCGTTTTAACAGTTTGCGTCAGAAATATTTAAAATGTTTTTATAAAGTTTATTTCCTGCTAAAATCTTCATGAAACCTTCAGAGAACAAAGTGAGTCCAGATCTTCCTCAGACGCTTCCTGTTGTTATTCTGAAACAGCCAGAAGGTTTCTATTTTACCGTGTGTCCCTAAACGCCTCACTAAGGCTTTAAATACAGCAGGTAGGTTTTCAACTTAAAAGCATGTTTTAATGTAAATATGATTAAATCTGGATCAGGCGCTGATAAACCAGGAAGTAAAATAAAACCTGCTCATCACCCAGAACTCTTCTGGGTCAACAGGAGGTCATCTGGGGTGGACAGTCCGCTGAACTTTGACCTTCAGAACTTCAGTCTCCAGGCTGACTCAGCAGCTCCCCCAGTGTTCAGAGCTCAAACAGCAGCTGCTCGCCACCATAAAGCCAACCAATCAGGAGCTGGTTCTTCCCCACCTGTCCAGGTGCAGGACAGGCTGTCCACCTGAGATTTGATCTGATTTGTTCAATCAAATAAGGCTTCGCCTTTCCTCCCGTTGCCATGGTGAATCACACCTGTTCACTCAGTTTGTTGACCCGCTTCCTGAAACAAGACTCAGGTGATCAGGAGACGGAAAACAGCCAGACCAGTAATACGTTCATAACGAACCTCAAACAATGTCCGGCTGGTTCTGTTGGGTTCGGCCGAACCTCAGGCTGAACTGGAAAAATATTTGCTCTAATTTGAATTGGTTTTAGCGCTTCCGTGAACCGGAAGTACTGACGGAGGTGAAGCCATTGATCTTGGAGCTAAACTGATTGTAAACGTCCATAAATCATCAATAAATCACCGATAAATCATCAATAAATAAGGAAACCTACCAGGTAAGTGTAGTGTGTTTTACTACATCGCCGCTGGATCTGCTTCCGTTTGTCCCTCCGCGGCTTCTGGAGAATTACGTCACCGAGTCACGTGACCACAGCAAAGAATTTTACCGCGAAGCTGTTTCTCGGCTCTCCGGGTCAGTCAGTCCCGGTTCTGTTCGGTTCTGAGCTCCAGGATGTTCTGTGAGAAAGCCATGGAGCTGATCCGGGAGCTGCACCGTGTGAGCGACGGCCAGCTGCCCGCTTTCAACGTGAGTCTCCCGGCTGGGATCCAACAGCTGGAACTCCGCCCAGAAACGTTCTGGTTTAAGGTTTAACCGCTGATTTAAGCTGAAAACTGTAAACTACAGATTTAATAGTAATGTTGTTAGAAAATAATCTTTTTATTTAACATTTCGGCTCATGATCACGGTAAAGTGTTTTAATATCAATTTATTTATTTAAAATAAAGGCTCTAGTGGCCTTTATTTGACAGTGAATTGACAGGAAACCGGGTAATGAGAGAAGGGAAGACATGGGGCAAAAGTCTCCAACCGGGAATCGAACCTGCGACAGCTCCGTATGTGGGTTGTGCCGAACCCCAGCGCCCCCCAATGTCAGATTTCAAACTGAAATTATTCTGCGGAACTCTGCTGAAGAACTTTTTATCCATTTAAGAACTGATTGTGTCTAAAAAAATTTAACTGAAAATTCACTTTAAAGACATTTCTAGTTAATAGTTTCATAAATGAAACCTGCGATGGATTAATTGGAATCAGTTCTTGGTTCCAGGAGGACGGACTGCGGCAGGTTCTGCAGGAGATGGAGGCTCTGTACGAACAGAACCAGGCTGATGTGTGAGTACTGACCCACTGCACGGTTCTACAGGGTCCAGGCTGGTTCTGGTTCTGTTGGGTTTAAGTTACTGTTGGCTTCAGATGGTTTTGAGAACCAATCTCTGACCCGTAGCTCAGAGTTAAAGGGCCAGTATCCTGTTTTCCCCTCATCATAAACAAACCTGCAGGGTTTCATGAGAAATCCATTAGTCTCCATGGCAACCATTCAGCTGTGCAAAACGCCTTGTTGGACCTAGCCCCGCCTTCAAGGACACAGCTCCTCCCCCACTCAGCTCCTTCAGGCTAGCCAGCAGCAATTAGCAAACAGCTGCTGAGGTCATTACAGGAGCCACTGCTCAGGACGCAGATTAAAGGGTTAAAGGGTTAAAGGGCGTTAAGACAGGAAGTCAAATGTCTTTTAGGTCATATTTGATATAAACAGCAATTTTATAACAGCAGAGGGCAACACAGTTACTGATTGTGCTATAAAACATAATACTGGCCCTTTAAGGGAGCCATTCCCTGGTACCGGTCCAGAACCGGTTGCTCTGGTACCAGAACCGGTTGCGCTCCGTCTGACCTCCTGACCTTTCCGTCTCCTGCAGGTCGGAGGCGAAGGCCGCCGGCCGCGCTGACCTCATTCCCTCCATCAAGCTGCGCCACTGCTGCCTGCTGAGGAACCAGCGCTGCGTCGTTGCCTATCTGTAACTCCGCCCACAGTCATGTGACCTGCCGGCCCGGGTAGTGTGACCTCTGATGCTGACCTTTGACCTGCTGTTTGCAGGTACGACCGTCTGCTGAGGATCCGCGCGCTGCGCTGGGAGTATGGCAGCGTTCTGCCTGCCAACGTCCGCTTCCACATGTCTGCAGAGGAGGTCAGTGACATCACTTCCTGTTGGGGGTTTCTGCTAGCTCACCTGAAGGCTGAGAGCACCTGTGTACGTGGTGTGTTCAGGTGCAGTGGTTTGGCCAGTATAAAAAGTCTCTGGCCTCCTTCATGAGGTCCATCGGAGGACAGGAGGGACTGGACATCACGCAGGACATGAAGCCTCCAAAGAGCCTCTACATCCAGGTAAGTCTGACCTCTGACCTCTGACCTCTGACCTGCAGCCTGACCTCACTGGCCTCCCTGTGTGTTTTCAGGTCAGGTGCCTGAAGGACCACGGTGAGTTCGAGATCGACGACGGAACGGTGATCCTGCTGAAGAAGAACAGCCAGGTGAGAACAGACGCCCTATGACGACGGTCCTGCTGGTGCTTTAATGGGATGTAACTGGAAGTACTGGTAGTGCAGCTGCTTCCAGCTGAGACAGGAAGTGAACGGGTGGCCCATGTTCTGACTCATCCTGACAGGCAGGGGTTTTTGTCCGCAGCACTTCCTGCCGCGGTGGAAATGTGAGCAGCTGATTCGCCAGGGCATTCTGGAGCATGTGATGTCATAACGTCCAGGAGACAGACGGCGTCTCGGCGGCCGTGTTTGATCTTTTTTACAAATAAAGTTGTTTTGTTCCTTCCTTTGTGTCGTCACTGAGAGTTAAGTTTGTTGCCGGGCAGATTTCACAGATCCAGGAGAACATCAGCGCCTCATTTTAACCCCGAACAGGAGGTCTCACTCTGAGGTAAAAACCTAGTACCTGTCCAGGTGGAGAGGCCACGCCCACCAGTTTACACACAGTGACACTGCGCTGACAGGTTAGAAAAGTTTAAAAGAAATTTCATCAAGTTTAAAATATTTCACATAAAACGATATTAAAAACATTTATTAGAATTAAGTTTTTCTATAAAATTCCCCTTAAAGCTGAATCATTTCAGACAGAAAAAAATCTGAAGAAAATGATAAAAAATAAAAAAAAAACCTCCATTTAGAGAAAAATCTGATTCAAATGTCTGAATGGAACCAGAGCAGCTAAAAACGCCAGGAGGTGAGCTCTGATTGGACGATTCTAGGCTCTGATTGGATGCCTCCGTGCTGAAGGTCACTGGCTCCCAGCTAGAGGTCAGCTGGAGGTCACGGCAGCGACCACCACCTCCCTCAGCAGCGCCCCCAGCGCTGTGACCTTGTCCTCCAGATGGTCGTTCTTCTTCTCTGCCTGTTTCTGTCGCAGCTCTGTGACCTGCAGCGCTGCCAGCAGCTGCGCATTCTGCAGGTGCAGCTCCTTCAGCGCGCCGCTCATCTTGTTACTCCGCTCCATCTGGACGGAACCAGAGGTCAGAATGTGCCGGCGGGTCGGCGCCAGCAGAACCACAGACTCACCTGCTCCTTCAGCTGCTGCACGTTGTCCTGCAGCACGCCACGCAGCGCCTTCACCTGCGCCTCCAGGCCGGCGGCCCGCTGTTGTAGCGCCGCCGCCGCTCTGTCGAACTGTTCCTGAAGGCAGCATAGAGCAGCAGTCAGAACCATAACCTGTGCAGCTGGGCTGGTTCTGGTTCAGAACCCACCTGCTTCAGGCTGGCCTGAGATCTGCTCTGCTGCAGCTGCTGCTGCTGCAGTAGCTCCAGCTGCGCCTGTCGCTGCTGGCTCCGCCCCCGCTCCACCCGGAGCTCCGCCTGCAGCTGCTCCAGCTGCTGCCTGATGCCTGCATGCTCCTGCAGCTGCTGCAGCCGCCGCAGCTGCTGCGCCTTGGCCACGCCTAGAGCCGCATCCGCCCGCTGCGCCTGCAAACACACTGTTCTGACTCGGTTCTACTGCTTCTGGTGAGGTGGTGCAGCAGCTGCAGCTCCGCTGAAATCTCTTCAGCTTGTTTAGATCTAGATGGTCTTTTATCTGATTACCAGTAAATGTTGATCAGATCAACAAGAGCAACTCTGATGGTATTAGCCTGACTGTTAGCATAACTGTTAGCTCATACTGTTAGCATAACCATTAGCTCATACTGTTAGCATGACTGTTAGCTCATACTGTTAGCATAACCGTTAGCTCATACTGTTAGCCTGACTGTTAGCTCATACTGTTAGGTCATACTGTTAGCCTGACTGTTATCTGATACTGTTAGCCCGACTGTTAGCTCATACTGTTAGCCTGACCGTTAGCTCATATTGTTAGCCTGACCGTTAGCTCATACTGTTAGCTCATATTGTTAGCCTGACCGTTAGCTCATATTGTTAGCCTGACCGTTAGCTCATACTGTTAGCCTGACCGTTAGCTCATACTGTTAGCTCATATTGTTAGCCTGACCGTTAGCTCATACTGTTAGCCTGACCGTTAGCTCATACTGTTAGCCTGACTGTTAGCTCATACTGTTAGCCTGACCGTTAGCTCATATTGTTAGCCTGACCGTTAGCTCATACTGTTAGCTCATATTGTTAGCCTGACCGTTAGCTAATACTGTTAGCCTGACCTTTAGCCTCACTCAGAGGATTCACTGTCTCCTGTCCTCATGCTGATGGACCTTCTGCGCTGTATATCTGATTCTGGTCGGGTTCTGACCCAGTTCCAGTCCGGTTCTGACCTGCTCCTCTGCCTGTGTCCGCGCCGTCTCCGCCTGGTCCAGTCTGGACTTCAGGTTCTGCTGCTCCTGGTTCAGGTTCTGGACCCAAACAGAGCCAGTCACAGCATCATGGGTCCAGTCTAGGCCCGGTTTTACAGGTTCTGGTGGTTAATTGTGAAGCCCCGCCTCCTGGTACCTGCTGCTGCAGCTCCTGGTTCTGGACCGTCAGTCTGTGTGTCTGCAGGTTCTGCTGGAGCTCTGCCTTCTCCTCCATCAACCTCTGGACCTCTGCCTGCTGCTCCTCCACCTCCAGCCAACAGAACCGGGTCAGAACCAATCAGAATCAGGTCAAACATGACGGCTGCAGCAGAGCTCACCTTACTGAGCGCCTCCTTCAGCTTCCTGTGAACCTCCGACACTTCCTGGGAGTGGCCCAGCTTCTCCTGCGTGGCGGCCAGCAGCTGGCAGCGCAGCAGCTCGGCATCCGCCTGTAGGGCGGCAACACGCTGCTGCACCTGCTGCTGCACCTGCTGCTCCACCTGCAGGACAGGAAGCTGCAGTTACAGCCTGACTCCAGCAGGGGGAGATGTTCTAATCCCTGCTAATGTTGGACTGGACAAAACGGCTGCTGTGCTATAAACATCATTTTAAATGCTAAAGTTCTTAATTATTAGACTTCAGGTAAAACTCATAGTTATTATTGGTTATTATGAAACATTTCTTTAACGTCACTGAAGAACCATCCTGTCATCTTCACTGCTAATACCCCGTCTCACATTACAGAGGTGTGTCTCGTATTAAAGGGGCGTGTCTTAAGGTGTGTTCTGCCCACCAGCTGCAGGTATCTTACGTAGCGTTTCTGCTGCTCCCCGTCTTTCTGCAGCTCCTCCTTCTCCTCCTCCACCTTCTGAAGCTCCGCCCTCACACTGCTAAGCTCCGCCTTCATATTGCTAAGCTCCGCCTCCAGTCGCCTCATCTGAAACAACAGCACCTGTCAGCTCCAACAGCTTTTACCTTTGAACTCTGGCCTATCAGCCCGACTCACAGCAGCCCCCTCCTCTTCCTGTTCCTTGGTAACGGTTGCTAGGCGCTCCCGCAGCATCCGGACCGTCTCCTGCTCGTTGTGGAGACGGTTGCTAAGGTTGCTGTTGTCGCTGCTGAGCTGCAGGTTCCTGCCACTCAGGTCCAGAACCTCCTCACGATACCGGGAGTTCTGCAGCAGGAGAAGACAGGTCATGAGTCTGGAGGCCGGTTCTGAACCGCCTCCAACACCAGAACCAGGAAGTTCTGGACCGACACCGACCGGAACCAGGAGGTTCTGATGCCTCCCAGCTCAGATGAACATAGTAACGTTCTCTGATGCCTCACTGGGAGCCTCCAGAACTGTTATTGTGAAAGTCTGACAGCACTTCCAAAGCATGCGGGCTGGGTCAGAACCTCTCTGTGGAGCCGCTCCTCCTCCTCTCTGCTCCTCTCCCGCTCCTCCTCCACCTCCTGCTGCCTCCTCCTGCCAGCAGAACAGCGGACCGGGTCAGACTCCTCCAGAACCGGCAGCGGATAAGAACCCGGGACCTGGAGCCGGACTCACCTCCTCTTCTCAGACTCATCCTCCAGGTTCTGGACCGTCTGCTGGAGAACCTTCAGCCTCTCCTGCAGACCCGCATTCTCCGACCGAACCGCCTCTAGCTGGGCCCTGCAGGACAGAACCCAACAGAACCTGAAGATACACAACCTGAACCGGAACGGAGCAGTTAGTTCACATACAGAGGATCTGATTGGTCCATGAAATTCATGCAGTTAGGTCATTGGTTGGTTAGAGATGGAGCCGTGCGTTCTGATTGGCCGGTTAGAGATGGAGCCGTGCGTTCTGATTGGTCATACAGACCCGATTCCAGTCCACTCTAGCTGACAAACCTGTGAGGTCCAGTCCGGTTGGCCTGGTCCTCCCAGTCGGTCCGGACCTCCAGCTCCAGAACCAGGTTCTCTAGCTCCACCAGCTGCCGGGCCAGCCTCCTCTTCTCAGTCTCAAAGTTCTGTTGGGTTCTGCTCAGCTGGTTCTGGGAGTCCAGCAGGGCCCGTTGCAGCTGGTCGATCGGCTCCGAGGTTCTGGAGGCGGCGCTGAGGGAGCACAGCTCCTCCTCCATCTCCACGATCTGGGAGGACAGCTGGTCCACCAGAACCATGTAGGTTCTGTTCTCCTGGCCCAACCGGATCGCCTCCTCCTGCAGCAGCGAAGTCCGGTTCTGCTCCCCCTGCAGCGCTTCCCGCAGCGCCGTCTCAATGCTCCTGAACCGGTCTAGGGAGTCCGGCCGGGTTCTGAGGAGCAGAACTTCCTGCGGCTCCACTGGCTCCGCCCCCTCCAGGCCGGCCTGTGATTGGCCGAACCGTGGGGCCGCCTCCTCCTTCCTGCTCACAGCAGCAGCTCGACTGTGATTGGCTGCGGGACGCTGTGTGACGCTGGTCTGTGATTGGCCCACCTACCTGACGCGCATCACTTCCTGCTGTGCGTGCAGCTTAAGCTCCGCCTCCAGCTGCTCCTTCTCGGCGCTCAGCTTCTGCACCAGGTTGCTGATCTCTCTGGCGTAGTTCTGCTCCAGCTCGGCCCGCTCTCGCTGCACCCTGAGCAGAACCAGAACCGGTCACTGTGGCGTCCTGACCCGGCAGAACCCATGGGAACCAGCAGGGGGCAGACCTGCGCTGCTCCTCGGCGGTAAGCCCCGCCCCCTGCTGGTTCTGGAGGCGAGTCAGCGCCTCCTTCAGCTGCTGCTCCACCTGGATCTTCTGCTCCTCCAGTTCACTGATCTCCACCTGACGAAGGAACATCATCATCAGCAGCAACAGCAGCTGGACCTCTGGTTCTGGTTCTGGTTCTGGTTCGGCTCACCTTGAAGGCCTGGCAGATGTCCTTCCTCTCCACCTCCATGTTCTGCTTCATCATGTCCAGCTGCCGCTCGTAGTAGTTCATCTGCGGGAGAGGAGGACGAAAAGTCAGAGGTTCCGCTGGGCCAGAACTGGTACCACCGGGCCGGCAGCAGAACCGGTACCTGGGTCTCCAGCTGGATGTGCAGCTGCTGCAGCGCCTCCTGGTGGCTCTCCTTAAGCTGCTGCAGTGCCAGCTCCGACTGGATGCTCCTCATGTCCGGGTCGCCTGGAGAGGAGAGACCGGGTCAGAACCGGAACCAGAACCAAACCCAGAACAGAACAAGAACTCACTGAGAGACATGGCGCTGCTCACACACCAACACACACTCTGCTGCTCTGCAGGTGTGTGTTGGTGGGCGGGGCTTAGCCAGACCTGCAGGTCCGGTTCTGGCAGCCTGTGACTCAGCGGCTCAGTCCGACCCGTTCTCCTAGTTCCAAAGCTTCCAGAACCTTCCGCCATCAGAACCCGGCTGACGGGTCTTATTGTGAAGGGAAGGCAGTGGTTGCTATGGTGATTCCGTTCCACAACATCGCTCCTGATTGGACAAGAATTGGAGCCTGAAAGCAACAGAACCTTCTGGTTCCTCATGATTATGGGTCAACAGAACCTCCAGGTCCAGTCCCTCTGGAACCAACCGGAACCAATCAGAACCAGACTCACTTGGAGGGAGAGAAACATGCTGCTCTCTGAGGAAGAAACTGCTTGAGTCCAGAAGGTTCTGAATGTTCGACCGGGTCAGAATCAGAACCATCATCATTCTGAGCTGAAGGTACGTCTGGAAAAAGTTCTAGTTCCTTCATCAGCCAATCAGAGAGCAGAAAGCAGGTTCTGGTTCTGACCCGGCCAGGCTGCTGCGGTACCTGCTGCGTCACGCTGGCTGCCGGCGCCGCCTGGTGGCCTGGAGGACCTCCTGCTGCTCCTCTGGGCCTCCAGCAGCTCTGAGCTCAGCTCGTCGTTTCTGTCCTGCAGCTCCTGAACGCACCGCGGACACAGAGAGACAGGTGAGCGTCCTGCTGGGCTCTGAGGTTCTGCCGGGTCAGACTGGTACCCCCCTACCCTGCACTGGCGCTGGGACTCCCTGAGCAGCTCACAGAACCGTTCCTCGTGGCTCAGGCCGGCGCCGGCCGGGTCCAAACCATCGAGCTGTCAGAACATTCAGAGCAGAGCAGTCAGTGGTTCTGATCCGTTTGCAGCAGAGACACGGGCTCATCAAACATTCATCAGCAGAGTGGGAACAGAAACCGGACCCAATCGGGTTTCACCAACACCCGGCCCGGATCACCTTGACCGGATCAGAGCTACAGGAAGGAGAGGAAACCCGGACTGGTTCTGGTCACCTTGTGTAACAGCAGCTGGTCCAGATCCGTCTGCAGCCTCTGAACAGAACCATCTGCTTCCCTCAGCGCCGACTGCAAGGCGCCGAGCTCCTGCTGCAGGCGTTGCTTCTCCTGGAGCACAGAACCAGCAGAACCAGGTCAGAACCAGCAAAACCGGGTCGGAACCAGCAAAACCAGGTCAGAAACAGCAGAGCTGGGTCAGAACCGGGTCAGAACCAGCAGAACGGACCTGTGCGGCGGCGTCCAGCTCCTCCTGAAGCTCCGCCTCTTTGCCCCGCAGCAGCTGCAGCTCCTGCCGCAGCGCGCTGCGCTCTCGCTCGCCCTGCTGCAGCAGCGCCTCGTTCTCCTGCTCCGCCTGCAGCCGCAGCGCCGCAGCTCGCCGCCTGAAGTCCGACTCCAGATCCCTGTTGGGTCAGAACGGGTCCATCAGAACCGACCTTCACCTCCTGCTCACGCTTTATGGGTCATTAAAATAACTGTAGAGTGAAAATAAAGCTTTAATTTATTTCTCTTCTTTCACTTTCTGCTGGCTGAACCACCAGGAGGATGGTTCTGACCCACCAGAAGCGTTCTGACCCGGTCTGGCTCCAGAACCGGGTCCTACCTGATCCGGTTCTGGTTGAGCGCCTCCATGCTGGCGTGCCGGTCATCCGCCTCCCGGACGAGCTGCAGGTTCTGCTGGTCGGCCCGGTCCAGATCGGACCTCAGTTTGTCCCGCTCCCTGCTGGCCTGCTCCAACGCCTCCCTGGAAGACAGGATGGGTCAGTGCCGGGTCCGGGTGGGTCAACCCGGGCCGGCCGGTTCTGGAGCCTACTGCAGGTGCTGGATCTCGGTCCTGTAGGAGATGAGCGCCGCCTGGTGGACAGAGTTGGCGCTCAGCAGCAGCTCGTTGTCCAGAACCAGGGTCAGGTCCGATAGGCTGAGCCGCTCCTCCAGGGGGAAGTCCAGGCTCTGCACACACACACAGCTTTACAGAACCAGAACCAGACCTCCTACCAGCAGGCGGCGCTGCTCAGACTAATGCTGCAGATTGAAGGTTCTGGATGCAGGTTTGTCCAGATCTATTATTGGATCAAATTTATTTGATTTATTGGTAAATCCTGATCAGATTATCAAGGTGGGACCTTTAAGCTTCACATTGATCTAAAATGATCAGCATCAGCTCAACAGTGAAGTTTCTCCAAATCAATCATGGAGAAATGTGGGACACCTCTGGTACCGACCCGACCCGATCTGACTGGAATGTGAGTAATCTGAGGTTCTGAGGTAATCTGCTGTGCTGTTTGGACCGGGTCAACAAGCAACCAGAACCAGAACCAGTGTTCTGGGACTCCTCTTCTTCTGGTTCTGGTGTAATCCAACAGAACCGGGTCTGGACCCACCTGCAGGATCTGCTGGCTGTTCCTGATGCCCGCCTCAGCCCACAGCGCCGCCACGCGCTCCGGGCTGGTGCTGCCCGACCCGTCGTCCAGCCGGGTCAGAACCCTGGGGCCCACAGTGGCTGTCAGCAGGGACCGGGCCAGGCCGTCCGGTACCAGCTGCTGGTTCTGGATGGAGAGAGAGAGGAAGGAATAAGATCTGCTAATCTGGATTATCCTGACCAGAACCGCCTGATTGAATCCAACTGATTGTACAGATCACATTTGATCCGACGGCCCAAATGCTGAGGAGAACCACTGGTTCTGGTTCTGGTTCTGCAGCTGGGCCCGGATAATCACCTGACTCTGGTCCATGCTGACCCGCTGGGTCACCAGCCCAGTTCTGCAGAACATCACAGACAGCAGCTGCCTGAGGAGAAACACCTGTTCACCTGCAGCACCTGGCTCTCCTTCTGGCCCCGCCCCCACTCACACTGCCAGCTGCTGATTGGTCAGCAGGCTGTGCTGCCTTCAGGAGCATCGGGTCAATCTGGACCAGAGTGAAACATTTACATCTCTTAACCGGGTCAGAGAGGTTCTGGATCAGGAATCAAAACCAGACCAGAACTGACAACTGCTCTGCTTTGGTTCTGATGGTTCTGATTGGTTCTTAATCTGATCGTCTTCTGTAAATCTCATTCATTTGATCAATAAAGTTTTTTGGAAGCCGTTGTTCGGCTGCTGGCCGGCGACCCGACCCGATGGACTCACTGATAAATAATTCCTTCACAAAATGGATTTTTAGGAACCTAATTTCAACCACAAAAATAAAATCATAAAGGAAAAAAACAATACATTAGCAGCATGTCAGTAACTGTCAGTAATCTAACACGTTTCTATTTCAAATCCAGTAATCAGATTACAGTTACTGATCCGAATCACTGCGTTACTATTTTATTTAATTTCCTCTGTGCGTCTCGCCGCCGTTTCTATGCAGCAGCAGCGACGAAAACATGAACCGTGGAGGAGACGCACATCTTATTCCTGGAGAAACAGGAACTACTTTGGGTTTCTGTCATCAAGTCCGATTATTATAAGCAACTTTGGGCTTTTTTTTTTCTAAAGTCACTTGCAAATTTAATGAGTCGGGTTCGGTTTTCTGGGCTTGTTTGTGAACGTGAAGCTCATTTAGAAATAAGCAGAGACCTGAATTATTAGTCGAACTAGTTGAACTATCAGTTTACTTTCAATTCCTCGAGTCTGAACAGAATATTTTTATAACTTAATTTTACCCAGAGAGGCGCCCTCTGCAGGTCAGCTGACCGGATGGGGGTGGAGCTTAGCGTGGGGGCGGAGCTCCACAGAACCTTGCTGACGGTAACCCGTCCATCCCGGTTAGCGTCCAGGTTAGCATCTAATCCCTGGAGCAGAGCATCCTGCGGACACAGTGGGATCATCAGGATTGGTTCAGCTGGTTCTGGTTCTGGAGGTCCAGCTACCTGCAGGTCCAGGTGATCACACACTGCAGCCACATCACATCCTCCTGCTCTTCTTTCTGCGTCCTGCTGCTGATCTCCTGCAGAGACGGCAGCATTTAAAGCTGCATGTGTAACTTTTAAAGAAAATGTTTTTCCTTTTCGGTTCAATCCATCTCCAGTTTGTCATGAGACAGATCAAGCTCTGCCTTCCCACTGCTAACTAGAAACAACCAATCAGAGGCAGGAGGAGCCTCTTAGTGCTGTCAACCGTCCTCCATGCTAATTGCAGCTAGCATAGCCTGTTATGAATGCTAAGGCTAGTTAGTAAGCATGAAAGCAGATAAACAGTTTCCATTTACTGGTAAGTTGTTTCTCCACCATTAGCATATTTAGCAGCGAGTACATGAGGATGATTGGCAGTCCTAAGCCCCGCCTCCTGGCTCTGATTGGTTGTTTTTGGTGCATTTCTTCAGACGGATCGATCTGTTCTCATTACAATCTGTCAAAACATGGAAACAGTTTGAGCTAATATGGAAAAACACACTGCAGCTTTAAGTAAGAACCTCAGACCGGGTTCTGGTTCCGATTTCTGATGCAGAGTACCTTTATTGTGAAAGAGCTGCTGGTCCATCCTGCTGCTTCCTGTCTCTTCATCAGATTTCAGGCTCTGCAGAGAAAACATGGAGCTGAGAGGAATCAGTGTGTGTGTTCAGAGTGTGTGTTCACAGTGTGTGTTCACAGTGTGTGTTCAGAGTGTGTGTTCACAGTGTGTGTTCAGAGTGTGTGTTCAGAGTGTGTGTGTTCACAGTGTGTGTGTTCAGAGTGTGTTCACAGTGTGTGTTCAGAGTGTGTGTGTTCAGAGTGTGTGTGTTCAGAGTGTGTGTTCAGAGTGTGTGTGTTCAGAGTGTGTGTTCAGAGTGTGTGTTCACAGTGTGTGTTCAGAGTGTGTGTGTTCAGAGTGTGTGTTCAGAGTGTGTGTGTTCAGAGTGTGTGTTCACAGTGTGTGTTCAGAGTGTGTGTGTTCAGAGTGTGTGTTCAGGGTGTGTGTGTTCAGAGTGTGTGTTCACAGTGTGTGTTCAGAGTGTGTGTGTTCAGAGTGTGTGTGTTCACAGTGTGTGTTCAGAGTGTGTGTTCACAGTGTGTGTGTTCACAGTGTGTGTGTTCAGAGTGTGTGTTCAGAGTGTGTGTTCACAGTGTGTGTTCAGAGTGTGTGTGTTCAGAGTGTGTGTTCA